>JAQPZY010001600.1:1222500-1532500 GCA_029931535.1 Margaritifera margaritifera
AATGCCTAAAATATTCTTATATTAAAAGAGAGATCGCGACAGAAAAAAAAGAAGAAAAAAACTATATGGAAACACAACACAATAATATTGACATTACAGGTTAAATATATCCGACTGGTCAAGTTTCTAGAACTTGTTTTCTCTTTTGCAAATCACGGTAAAGAGAGTAAGATAAATTTCCAGTAGTATTGGCTTTTTTCTAACCGGCATAAGTAAATACATATTATTCTCTGTACGATAAATTTATGGGAGAAATTTTGATCTTAAATCCGAATAGAACTGACAGACTATGTTCATATCATATTCATCTTATTTTTGAAAGGTATCACAAAGGGTACAGACGTGTTCATTTGCTGATAATTTATTGTGTCTTCCATTTTCAGTTATCGGTAGAACATCTACGGCATGCAATCGCTTGTCTGAACTTTAATGGTAGACCAATATTAAGGTAATATTCAACATTTAGCTGAGATTTAAAATGTCTGTAGTGAAGAGCTTTCTTACAATCTGATATGTCCAAAACCCATTGTTGTAACAAGTTGTCTTTAAAATATTGCTTAAAGGGCAAAATGAAAAGACTTTCATTACCTACGCCTTGTGAGAGTCACATGTATCCAAAGTCACATCTATATAATAAATCTTTGACTTTTGAGACCTAATTGACTCGGCCAGCTTCATAATGTTTTTTTCATTAACAATAATTTCATAAGATTTTAAAGTGTATCTGCAGTTGCTCACTCAGGCCAGTTTTATGCAGTATTTAATACATTTTGTAAAGTATTGAATACAGAGAGGACATCGGACACATTCATCTCAAGAGAATGCAGTAAACATATTATGTGGTAATTTGAATAATTTGTACAAAACCTGTTATGTGCATTTTCAATCTGGTTTGAATAATCGTATCCCCATAAATCTGCCCCGCAGCATAAAACTGTAAAATAATTTAAAAGATTCAGAAACGGATAGAGGTCTAATTTTACCTTGAATCTTACAAATCGTAATTAATGCTTTTCTTTCCCTTGATGCCAAACATTCTTTTGCCTTTGTCCAGATGAGTTTGGAAGTAAAAAGAAGCCCCATATATTTATATGCTGGGAATATATATATATATATATATATATATATATATATATATATATATATATATATATATATATATATATATATATATGCTGATACAGTTTGGGATTAAAAAGAAGCCCCGTATATTTATATGCTGATACGGTTTAAATTTTCTGACGTCGATAGTACCACTTCTCGTTTCATCCCTGTTTCATTGCAAAATACTTCCACAAGTCAACCTAATTTGAAACTATGGGTTTATCACAACATCTGAACATTTAGCAAAATCATCAACATACAATGTCAAAAATGTCATGTATATCAGGAAAAACAAATGTTCCATCTCTCTCTCTATCTCTCTCTCTCTCTCTCTCTCTCTCTCTCTCTCTCTCTCTCTCTCTCTCTCTGGTAATCAAATTGTTTATAAACAGATTAAAAATGAGAGGACTAAGAACACAACCCAGTCTGGTCCCTATTTTACAAGAAGAAAAAAAAATTAAAAAAAAAAAAAAAATTGTATACTGCTGATCAACCCAGACAGTCTCGGACTATAATACTTTTAAACTTTCCTCCAATATCCTTCTTCACTAAACATTCAGTAAATTTTGAGTGATCTATTACGTGCAATGCCTTGAGATAATCAATAACAATACAATACAATTTGTCACCACCTCTACCTAAATATTTATGAATCAAAGTTTGAAGAATTAACATTTTATCTATCATAACATACCCCGTTTGGAAAACAGACTAAGCTTCAGTTATTGCCTCCCTTCCAACTGAGGCCCATGCTGTTAATCAGTTATGTAAGTGAACGACTTGTTTAGCACATCAATGAATAAAACACATACACCTTTGTTGGGATCATTTATAGCACCTTCTTTGTGTATTGGACAAATAATACTTTCGTTCCGTGTACATGGGAAATTTCCATACTGAAATACAGTATTAAACGAATGGGTTAATACTGGAGTAATATCTGCAGCAGTGTGCTTAACATCTCAGTCAACATACTGTCTGGCCTTTCAGCTTTCCCAGATATAAAATTTGGAATACTTCTCATAAATTCGCCCACATCAATTGGCCTCTAAGCATCATCGCCAGATGGAAGAGAGCCAGAATCGACTGCGGTAGCATTCTACAAAAGCGATTATACCGCTCCTTACATGAAATGTCACGTTTATATGACTTGTTTTGTCTAATATACTTCACCGTTCTCCAAAACATTGTTGGATTAGTCTGTTATGCGACTACATTCTGAGTTTATTCTTATATTGATGCTCCTTCATTTTACACAAGAGTTTAAATCTGCTCTTCAAAGTAAGATAATTATTACATTTTTTCTCACCTACATCTTTTAAGTTTATAAAGGGCACGCAATTTAACATGTCTCAGGTCTCTACATTGATCTTTAATTTGACATTAGTTCATTCGTCAGCTATTATTTAAATAATATTATTGCTCAGTGCAAATAATACAGGAATTATGTTTAGCTTTGATACCAGGAGAACATAAATAACATATAGAAAGAGGATATTTAGATGTGTATTTGTTTGGCACACCACGAAAAAAAAATTGTCTGCACTGCATGAAGAATATTATTTAATTATGAAATTATTACCGGTTCTCCAAATAGAAGAAATATCTAATTAAATTATACTAGATCTGAATTGACAGACAGACTTATTCTTTTTTTGTATATGAAGTTTTTTTATTATTATTACAAATAAGAAACGCTAATTCCTTGGAACTAATCACAGACTACAAGAAGTATATAACAATTAACTTTAACGTTTCTCTAAGATTTAATTAACATTTTTAATTAAATTAAAATCTGTGATAATTGTAATAATTTGAAAAACATTACGTAAACATTTACAGTGATCAGAATCTCAACATTTTAAGTTATCATGCATCTTGTTGCCGATCCAGTCATGATATACAGACAGACAGATAGAGAGATATATACCTTTCAAGACTTTTGAGGAAGTCAAACTTGCCATCTGCAAAACAACAATTGGACAGAAATAGGAAATTTCAGTTGATGACCATGTTTGCTTGACATGGCACACGGTACCTATGAATCCTATTTTTGCATGAATTGACACATCTGAACTATCATCGCAGTCCTTCTTGCACTTGCATGTGTTTTTCCCATTTTCAACACACGAATGTTTCATCACAGAATAAGAAAAGTAACTGTCCTTATCAACGATGGGCGTTGCTTTTATATAATATTACATCTAAAACTTTTAGGGATGACAGAATATGTGTACGCGATGAAGCAAGTATTTTTATTTATTTATATATTTATTACTTATTTATGGTTTGGTTTGGTTTTATGGGTTGAACGTCATTTTTCAGGGAAAATCCCGGGAAGAACCACAGACCCACGGGATGCTACTGGAAAGACTCGAACCCACGCGGACAGAGGTGAGATGGCAGTGATCGGTAAATGCGAGCGCCTCAGACCACTCGGCCACCCGGGGCCCCTACTTATTTATGAATTTTATTATTATAATTTTTGAAATTATAATAATTATAGTTATAGTTTATAGTTCCAACATTATTTCACTAGCTAATAGTAAAGTTTTCTAAGTGAAATTTCATCATATTCTTAATTCCAAAAAATTCACACAAAGAAATCACAGTGATTATGGGACATATCACATTACTTTTGAAGTTTTCTATAGCCTCACAACTTCTCATTTACAAACAAAACTGTACACAAGTCTGTTGTTGTTTTCTGCTTTTGTTTTTCTTATCAAAGATTTTGTTTTATTTTACTGATGTGACATTCATATATAACACTAGTAGTATAGACTATGTATGCCCTAGGCCACAACAGCATCCAAATATTTTCTTTATATTATATACAGCCAGCACCACCCCCACCACCCCAACATACAACAAAAATGACATTCACAACCACCATGCCCTAGAATTCAGACATTGTTGGTTTTTTTTTTCTAATCCAAGGCTACGATTACCCTAGTATACACCTATTTTTTAAAAAAATATTTGTTCTAAATTCCGAGCCACTATTATCCCAGTATCCACCAAATATCTTCTATAAATATGCCACCTTGGATAGTAGATAACTTTACCAGTTGTTTGAAATAGTGTTTACAGAAGGAATAGGTTCTATGCATTTCCCAGGCCCTAGCTATAGCGCAGAACCACAGAGTAAGTAAAAGGTTTTATGAAAAACAAGTGAAAAGATTGAATATTTTAAATTTAATGTTTTCACTTGTTTTTGGTTCGGGGTTGTTTTTTTTTTTTGGGGGGGGGGGATATTTTTATTAAATTGTGGTGCTTTGGCGCGACGAAAATCCTAGTTCTTAATTACAGATCCAGTAAAAACATTTTTGAAAACTTAATGAAAAAAGTCTGATTAAAAAAAATATATATACTAAATGCCATTTTTTCACAAATTTACCATTTATTCTACTATCCATGAAGTCAAAACGTTAAAATACCAAAACGTGTCCGACTTCTGCGATTTATTAAAAAATAAATTAAAATATAACATTTTGTACTTCACCAACCAAATTAAAAACGGAACGTATATTATCACAGGCATAAAGTAAGCCATTATAATTTGAGCCAATTCGGCTTTGGCACGATGATTTATGCGGCTGATCAGCGTGAATTATCAGTGATAATTTCCTTCTGCATCTCTTTTTGTCAAAGACTACCAACGTTAAGGAGCAATATAAAATATTTAGCTACATTACAATCAACCTATTCCTCCAAAATAAAAGTTTTACATCAATCAGATTTTGCGCTCAGCGACAAGTGAGCTGGAGATAATATACACTTTTTTTTAAATTTTGCGTACATAGTGTACTTGTGATTTTCCGAAAAATAAATGACTGTTGGGTAAAAGTGACCCATTACTATTTTAGTGATCGTAATTAGGTATAACCTGTGGTGGGTATTTTGAACGGTGGTCGGATGGATCAAATTTGTGCACTTAAAGAGAGTTTTTGTCAAAATGGGTTTCTAAGCCAAAGTGAAACCCCATAGGCAATGAAGTATCCTTTTAGCCCTTAAAAGGGTTGGGAGACCCCTCTGACGGCGGTATGACGACGAGCAGGTGGCTGGGTGGCTCATACGGTCGTCTGATACGGTCTTTAGGTGGTCAGGGGTCTCTCACGTCTGCCATGATTAGTTTGCTCTGCGACATGTAGTCAGATATTTTTCGGTTTGGTAGCTCGTGATACTCGTTCATTAGGTAACACATCAGCGCTGCCAGGGGGACCGGGCATTCTGTGTATTTCTCCCCTTTGCTTCTTATGTTTCTGACTGCTTTCTTGATGCGCTGTTTGCTTGACCTTATATACCCCTCTGGTAGCCCCGCTCTCTTGCTATTATCGTTCTATGGTCCTCTTTGAAGAGCTGGGCCGCTACTTTATCTTCCCAGATGTTTTCCACTCACATCTCTTTGGTCTTCTCCCATGCGTATTGGGTGGTTAGCTGATATGTCTCGGGTTTGGTTGAGTCCATTTTTACCTTTGGCTGGGGGGGGGGGGGGGGTTAAGGACGCAAGGGACCGGAGTAGCTTGCTCATTGCCGCCTCTTTTTTTTTTTTTTTTGCTGGTTGCCTAACCGGTGTTGCCCTCGCTTCCTTCTCCGCCTGCCTTGCCCCTTGTTCTTTATTTTTATTCTATTGAGGTTGTGGTGGTGGTGGTGGCAGTGGCGCTTGCTGAGGGTCTGTATTTTTGTAGGGTACTCCGGGCTGGTTGCTACTCATCGGGGTCTACGTATGATGCTCCTGTGATGCTGCAATCCTCCTCTCGGTCTTTCCTTGGGGCTTCTTATCTCTCTAGTTGTTTTCTCCCATATCAGGAGAAGAGTTGTTCTCTTCCCCTGAGCTCTCAGGCTCGGGCGGGGATCATTTACGTCGCTGGCGTCATTCTTCTTTGCTATCTCTTACTCCTACTATGTTCACTGCTGACTCCGCTGCTGAGGCAAAACTGCTTACTTACTTACTTAAGTTGGATTTAAGACGTGTTCGGCCATTCGGCCATGTACGTCTATATACCCCCAGTGCGCGCATTGCGCGCACCGGGGGATTAGTTTGTGTGCATCGCACATTATTAATTAGTCGTCAGAGGGCCTGCCGACCTGCAAGCCCATCCGACGCCTTACTCTGTGCACTGCACGCTTCTCAATTAATGTCCGGGAGTGGCAAAGAAGGAAAAGATATAGGAGGAGTTTGCCTCGACGGTTCTGAATGCCTCCTAGTGGTCCAGGGTTGAACTTAGATTTTGATTTATTTTTGCCAACAATGAATGTCGTCATCTTGCGTCCTATCTGATATTAAGTTATTACCTTTGAACGAAATACTCTGTACTAATGGCTAATTTCATACGTCGGTTAATTATGGTAAAGAGTGTAGAAGAAAAAATGCCCTCTGAAACCGGTTTAGTTCAAGGAGTACAATTCTAGGTTTGTAAGCACAAGCACCTTCTAATAGTGGGTTCTTGTTGCTATGTTCAATCATTGCCATCTTGTCTGGCAGGGCTTGGTGGTCTGGGATGTTACCACCTTACCACCTTATATTGTCTAATTATGTTGATACGTCCATGGTTTTTTCATGGCACCTGTGCTTATTCGTAGATTTGGTAAGTATTTTAATGGATCAATTACCGCATTGTACGGTGGGGCCCTGATGGTCTGGACTTTAGGCTACCTTATGCTCTTAGTTATGTTGGGGTCAGTTTAACAGGGCAGCTAACAAAGTTTGAGTTTTCCCATCATTGCCACATTCTGCGGCTGGGTCTGATGGTCTGGGCTTATGACCACCTTGTACCGAATTAATTTTAATTGAGGGTCAGAGTTAAATTATATAATACTCCTTGATTCACCGGTGCTACCAACAGAGTGCAATAGAGAAAAGTAGAAAGAGAGAGTATTTCTATGGTAGTGTGAAGTTACATGCTTTCGTTGTTAGTCACATTGTTATAAAGTTAGGGTGTTGGGGATTGTGAAAGCGTAGAGTTAAATTGTGGAATAGGAAGACGTATTTTAATTACATATGTATGGGGAGGTAAAGCTGTATCGCTTAGCAGTATATTTTACTGTTCTGTGTCTGTATCTTTTATGGTTTACTGTTCTGTGCCTGTATCTTATCATAAGGTTATTTGAGTCATATATCCGAATTTATATTTAGGAACGCCCTTTTTTGTCCCTTTTGAGGGGAGGGGTGGAGTTTCTCACGTTGTGGGGGCCTGGATAGACCCTCACCCTGAGAACCAGATCCCCTAGTGGGACTGGTATGCCTATCCCCTCCCCTCGTACAGAGCCCCTCCTCCCGCGGAGGCAAAACTAGCGAACGTACCGCTTTATATGTGAGAAGCACGGACGTGCAGGAAAACATCCCTCCAATTCGGTACGTGGACGTGATAAAAAAAAACCCCATCTTGTTTTTACAAAGATTAACAGAGAGAAAATGTGAAAAAGCATGTCAACACACTTTTAAAAATAAATAAAAACTAAACAGTTCTACAACTCCCTTTTCGCGTCTGACCTTTTTAATCCCTTAGTTTGTAAAAGCAGCATTCGCTTTGTTTTCTCAGTTGACATCCCTTTGATCGAGCAGCAAATTTGATACTTGTTCAGTGCCAAGTAGAGTCCTATATTCAGTTAACAGAGTTTATTTTAACTCCCGATGCGCATGAATCGGAGTCGAAAGATGTGTACGACGACCAGGATGAATTGGGCTTTGCACCATATGACTTTAGACAGTGACAGCTATAGGATAGTGTTAATCACAAAAGTGTTGATTTTACTTTCATTGTTTATTTGTAAGATGTATGGAATTAACATAATACGGGATATTGTGAATCGGATCATTCTGGACTACTATTTTTTTATATACCGATATGTGATTTATAATTGAATTCATGGATTTATCATATAAATGGATTTAAAATGCCAAGTATTCTGGATTTCTACGCATTTTATTAATCGAAGATGAACAATATGTAAGTTGTCAATTTATTTGTGACATATTCCACTCAGTAATATAATTGTATTCACTTTACACTGGTTTTGTCTTTATTTTCCCTATCTATCTGTATCCAGTTTGACTTGTTTATTTTTCCAAAGTGCAACTCCAACTCACTGACGACAAGTCTGTGTCACCCCTTACAGATGAATTTAATTTGCAAATTGCACCTCTTATAGTACGGTGTTTAGGCTCTGCCTCCTGAGTTATTCCAAATGAAATTGTTTGAAGAAGTCTCAATATCAAAGGAAATTTCCGCGGCCAAGATGTTTTTAGATTAATAAAGGTATCTTTTCTACACAGATCAAAGAAAATCAATCTAAGACCAGCCATGCCTATTCACAACTTACGGAGAGGTAGTATGTACTGATATACGGAATTTGCAACATACAAAACTAAAAGAGTAAATGTCCCAACCTCTGCGTGTTCGGACTTGCTTTAATTTGGGTACGCTTTGACTTGGGTACGTTTTGTCTGTGAGTTGGTTACGTTTCGGTTTAGGTACGTTTTGACTTTAGTACGTTTTTACTTAGGTACGTTTTGACTTGGGTACGTTTTGACCTGCTTCCCGTGGCACTGGCATACTTTTAGATATTATTTGGCGGATGCTAGGGTCATTGTGACCTATGCTTTTTTATTTTTATTTTTTTTTAAATTTAGTGGATACTAGGATCAACCTGGCCTAGCATTTACAAAACAATTAGTGGATACTAGGGCCATGTTGGAATATGATTTTTTTTTAATTTGTTGGATACAAGGGTCATGTTGGGATAGGATTTTTATTTTAAAATTTGGTGGATACTAAGGCCATGTTGGTCGTTAATTTTATTTTTATTGTGTGAGGGTAGGGTGCTGGCTGCAAAAAAAAAAAAAAAAAAAGAAGAAAAAAAAAAAAGTCGAAAAGAATTGGAAATAGTGACCAAGGGCATAAAACAGTCTATACTACTGGCAATTGAATTGGTAAATGACAATCAGCTAACTGTGCACATATTATTGTGTATTTATTCAAAGCTTTCGAAATTCGATTTTCAAAATAAATCCACGAAGAAGTTATTTTTGAATTTATACTACTCGATGTCGCACATTTTTGCGAGTATGTAAAAATGAAGTCACTCGGTGCCCCTATTAGCAAATCATTCAAATCAATCTGTTAACTTTTGCATTATGGGCCAGTGACATTTATTTATTTATTTATTTATTATTATTATTATTATTATTATTATTATTACAAATATCAATATTACTGAGCATAATACAATGCATTAATATTTCATTCTAACATGCTGTCTGTGTTCGGTATTCTCATCTCTATTTTAATGTACCGCATACTGATTTTGTATCGATCTGGGCTGTGGCCTGAATTACAAATAAAGAATTTCATCGGCAGCAATTGGTATCTTGCTTTTAGAAAGCTTCTAATGTCAGTTGAAATTCACCTTAGACGCCAAGATACATTAACCACAACCCCAAGACAATTGCTTGTAATATTCACTCTCTCAAGACTTTTAACATGAATCAACTATTGTCTCAGATAAGTATATATCAAGGACTATTGTCTCAGATAAGTATATATCAAGGACTATTGTCTCAGATAAGTATATATCAAGGACTATTGTCTCAGATAAGTATATATCAAGGACTGTTTTCTCAGATAAGTGTATATCAAGGACTATTTTCTCAGATAAGTATATATCAAGGACTATTTTCTCAGATAAGTATATATCAAGGACTATTGTCTCAGATAAGTATATATCAAGGACTATTGTCTCAGATAAGTATATATCAAGGACTATTGTCTCAGATAAGTATATATCAAGGATTATTGTCTCAGATAAGTATATATCAAGGACTGTTTTCTCAGATAAGTGTATATCAAGGACTATTTTCTCAGATAAGTATATATCAAGGACTATTGTCTCAGATAAGTATATATCAAGGACTATTGTCTCAGAGAAGTATATATCAAGGACTACTTAAATTTTGACAATGAAAGAAAGAAAATGTTTAGTTTTCGACAGTGACACTATATTAAATGGGTGAATGCTTGTATTTTACACACAAACACACACACACACAAAATGCCATAAAGTCGGGACAAGTTACTACTTCAAAAGACAAAACAAGAATAAAAACTTAATAAATATTAGGCATATATATAACTACAACTGACTTCGTTTTGATTCCATTCTGGTTCAGGGGCCCCGGGTGGCCGAGTGGTCTAAGGCGCTTGCCTTTACATATCATTCACACATCTCACCTCTGTCCGCTGGGTTCGAGCCTCGGCTCGGTCAACGTGGGTATGTACCGCCATGTATAGTCTATGTATGTGCTGAAAAAAATGGCGTTAAACCCACAAAAACAAACAAACAAATCCATTCTGTTTCGCTACTGGTTCCGGTTCATTGCGGTCCGTTCCGGTGATTCCAACTACAGCAGTGTGCCCCCCCCCCCCCCATCACCACCACGAAAACAAGCCCTGCAATCTAAAGATGAATTAACTGCGTTTCAGCTGCGCTTGTTAAATAAACGCGTGTAGAAGATGATGTTGATTATTGCTCATCAAGTTTACACCGAAGCTAAGATAACCGTAAGCAGAGACATACCACGTGTTACATATGTATCTGACATAAATAAAATCCGGTAGGTATAAAATGCAAAAAGGCGACCTTTTGTGTTGCAAATTTTTTTATTTTTTTTTTGCAAAAAGGACTTGTCGTCGACGAAAAGGATTTCCCCGTGTACAAAAATTACCTTAATGATAATACGAATGATTTAAAAAGACATATTTTTTACAATATACGAAGTAGAGTAAAACAAATCATAATTAAATGTAGTTTTTTCTCTATTTATTATTTACCGAGTTTGTTTATGAGACTACAAGGATTTCCTCGTGTACAAAAAGGACCCCTTATATTAATACTTAATGGGACTTTTGCTGCAAAAAGGATTTCCCCATGTAGAAAAAGAACCCTACTAATGATTTGAAACAATATATATCTTTTTTAATATATGAAGGTGATTAAACAATTATTTTGTTTTATAGATAGGTAAACGGATACAAGTCAATACAATATATGTGCTAATTTACACAGAATCTGAGTGTGTAATATATGTTTTGATTGTTTGGAATATTTTAGATAAATATTGGTAGCAAATAAATGTTCTTTTTTATATATGTTCCGACTATTTTGTCTTTTCAAACCCTTAACAATTCCCGTTTGCCTAGTCTCTGTAATGCCTAGTCTCTGTAATGCCTAGTCTATGTAATGCCTAGTCTATGTAATGCCTAGTCTATGTAATGCAACTCTGTGGTTATATACAAGTTTATTTACATGCTTAAAAACTTCCTTCGAATGATAAACACGTATCACGCATTACCCTTTAACAGTTATCTGCTTTAAACCATAAACTGAAAACATGGAAGGTTTTTATTTATAAATAAAAAGTCCTTTTTGCAGTCGATAATCCCTTTTTGCATATTCGGTATGCACTGAACAACACTTTTGGTTCAATCCAAGTTTATTTACATAGTTTTTATTTTTATATTGAATGATAAATATTCATACACATTATTTTTTTTAATTATCTGCTTTATAAACAATCTTGAACGGCTTTTATAAACAAATACAAAATCTTTTTTGCAAAAAGGAGTCCTTTTCGCATACTCCGTATGCATTGAACAACACTTTTGGTTAAATCAAAGTTTATTTACATATTTATTTACATACTTTAAAAAAATATATATTTCGAATGATAAACATTTATTTGCATTGTCCTTTAGCAGTTATCTGTTTTTAACATTAAAATAAAAACCTGGAAGGCTTTTATTGATAAATAAAGAGTTCTTTTTGCGGTCCTTTTTGCAGTCGGGAAGTCCTTTTTGCGTACTCGGTATGAACAACAATTTTGGTTAAAATCAAAGTTTGTTTACATATTATTTTTTTAATTTAGAGTGATAAACATTTATAAACATTGTTTATTTAAAGTTATCTGCTTTAAATCTTTAAAAAAAATCTCGAGCGGCTTTTATAACAAAATTAAAAGTCCTTTTTGCCCAAAAAAGTCCTTTTGCAAAAAGGAGTCCTTTTCGCATATTATACCTACCCAGTAAAATCTGTGCATTTTTAGAAACATGTCGAGAACTGGTTGCTAACTAGAAATGGCTAGACGCCAGTATAGTATATTTTATTGATCTAGTGTGCATATTTACCTAATACCCATCAGGCACACATTTGAGCTAATATTTCTCGTCTTTCACAAAATTAGTCGCGAGCAAGAATCCACCTTGAGAGATTGTATGTAGGAGACAAATTGATCTTACACCGGTGTTTTGCACACGTTACTACGGCAGCGCGCATGAAAGCTTCCCTAATTCCTCTTTGATAAAACAATTGCAAAAACACTAAAATCTGAATAATTCATAATGTCCATTAAGGCTGTTTGCGTCCTAAAGGGTGACGGTGAAGTAAAGGGGACTGTCAAGTTTTCACAAGAGGTAAAACCCGCTGCCTGAATCAATTTGTAACGTAACCGACTGGTGCTTGCATGCTAAGTTCATACTAGAGTCTAAAGTCAACTGTAACGATCTTCTATGTTTATTTTCTGATGTCTGTTTTTCCAGCTCCAGTGGGTGCCACGGAGGGAACTTTCTTGTGCCAAATATGAAAACTATGGGTCATTGGCACAAGGACACAACCTAGAATGAACCCTGTAATCATTAACTTCAAGCGCAGGCTGTGCATTTGCCCGTAGTTTTCACATTCTGGACATTATATATTAAATATTCATCTTCAGTGAAAGATTGGTCTTAAATGGTTAAGCAGTCTGAAGTTAAGATGAATGCAATGAAAAGCTTCCTGTTGCTTAAAACAATTTGCTGATTATTATAAGTCTTTGGAACTTTTTTTGTAACCGACCTAAAGCAAGTTACATATCATTTGTTTTTCAGTTGATATTTCTGTATTTTAAAGATGAATTTCTCAAGCAAGAAAGAAAATTACTGAATTGCTTCGGAGGTAAATCTATGAGATTGTTGTTGGTGTTGTGTGGTTCAAACAGAAATCATATTTGCATGCAAAGCATTTTAGGACAATTACATTTGTGATGTAAAATCTATGAAAGTCATTAAGCATGTGCAGATAATATCATGGAGATCCTGCAAGTGATGGGCCAATAGATACTGACTTTGCATCACTGTAACAGTAGATCAGTGAAAGGAGCTCTACAATAAACTTATTTTGCTGTGAAAATCTGTTGTCAAAAGCAGACATTGATGTAAAACAATATGGTGGGTGTTTACTAGTGGCAGTCTCACTTGTGTCGGAAAGATGGTTGGTGTTGTTCATCATATGTACATGTATGATTGATATAGTCTTAGTTTGAATAAAGTCTAATGGGCTTTGTTCAGAGATGTGGAGATATCAATAGCAATGGGCTGAACTTTGCAAAAACTGAAAAGTAATTGATGATCTGTAGGACTATTCCACGTGCTTGTCAGGTGGGGTGATAGGCAGATGCTCAGATAGTCATATCCCCTCCATTTTAGAAATTAAAGTTTCACAAGATTAAAACTAATCTTGTGGGCAAATTTGTTTATTTCTAACTCTGTCAGGTACAGAACCTTTTCTTATACTGGAACATATGGGGCCCCAGGTGGCAGAGTGGTCTAAGTGCGCTCGCCTGTACAGATCACTCACACATCTCACCTCTGTCTGTGTGAGTTTGTGTCTCAGCTCTACCAATGTTGGTATGTAAGAAAGCTTGCCAGTAGCTTCCCATGGGTCGCTGGTTCTACTTAGGGTCTTCCTGGGTTCTTTCTCCACCAAATATACTGTGCTGAAAAATGGCATTAAAACAACACAAACAAACCATACTGGAACATACACTTTACCTCCTAGAGTACGAATTGTAACGGGTTTGAAAGGGTCCAACTGTTTTATTTTCGGGGGTAACAGTGTAGTAGATCTAAGGTATTGCCTCATTGTCTTTAAAAAAAAATAGAGTGCATGAAACTCTTATGCTATAAAATTGTTTTGCTCTACTTTTCTATCTCTGTATGGATACAATCTTGTTGTAAAAGAAATCGAAGAAAGAGAGAACAGGAAACACCTGTTACTTAGCAATGTATGCATCAAGGCCTGCATTCATTACCTGATCGTATGATCAGTTTGTTTTATTTTGTTTTTAAAGAGCTAGTTTCAGAGGTAGACTAATTAACAAATAAAGCTGATTGTATTTTTTTACCTAAAATGTTTGAGAAGTATGAAGTTACATTGAAATGTAGCAATAAAATCGCCACTATAATACAGACATAAATAATGTCTTAGCTATAATGTGGGCATAAACAATGTCATGGCTATAATATTGACATAAATAATGTCATGACTATAATATTGACTTAAATAATGTCATGGCTATAATATTGACATAAATAATGTCATGGCTATAATATTGACATAAATAATGTCATGACTATAATATTGACATAAATAATGTCATGGCTATAATATTGACTTAAATAATGTCATAGCTATAATATTGACTTAAAAATAATGTCATGGCTATAATATTGACTTAAATAATGTCATGGCTATAATATTGACTTAAATAATGTCATGGCTATAATATTGACTTAAATAATGTCATGGCTATAATATTGACTTAAAAAATGTCATAGCTATAATATTGACTTAAATAATGTCATGGCTATAATATTGACTTAAATAATGTCATAGCTATAATATTGACTTAAATAATGTCATGGCTATAATATTGACATAAATAATGTCATGGCTATAATATTGACATAAATAATGTCATGGCTATAATATTGACTTAAATAATGTCATAGCTATAATACAGACATTGTGCTGAATTTCGACCTTGGAAACTGGTTTTTTTGTACAAACCTGTTATGAGAGACCACCTGTCTTGAGAGACCGCTTTGCTGGCAGAAGGGGTGGCCTCTCATGACAGGTTTTACTGTAATACGGACATAAATAATGTAATCACTATAATACGGACATGAATAATCTCATAGCTATAATACTGAAATGTTTAGGTAATAAACAAATGCACGTACCTTTACAAAATAATTTTCTGTAAGGAAAAATGCTTAGCCTGTGTTCATGTTAATAACTCACCAATTATTTAAATTTCAGACTTATGCAATTTTAATACTTTGCAGTACTTGTAAACAGTAAATAAATTCCACAAACTCTTAATGAAGAACTTGCAAAAAAGCCATGTGTTTTATTAAATGTTCTATATTGCACATGCATACAAAATATCTGCAGTTCAGTAAGGTTCACACATTGAAGTTAGCCTTCTATGTTTATCACCTGAAAAAAAATATTGCTCAAACTTGAAACGAATTTAAATAAAATATAGATCAACCCTTTAAAGATTGCACTGCCCACCAGCAGTCTTATTAACTTTAATCTGTTTTTTTAGTTTTACCTTGTCACAATCATAATCTGTTATGAAAGTAGCTGAGAGGTCTATTTTCTTTCAGATATTTTTGGCAAGTTGCAAGTAATGATGATCATAGAAAGCCTCACAACTCTTGGTTTTTGGCATCTTTGATTCATCATTCAGAGATAGCTTTTAAGCTGAAAAATTAGACTGGGACCAATTTATGAAACTGTGGTGTGCTACCTATAAAACATACCCAGGTGTAATCATTCGATTATAGTTGTTTTAAGTCGAGGAGATAAGCTTCCGCACCTCTTTTGTCTTGTGCTTTGTGGCTGTAAAGTGAAGCAATTGGGAAAACATAATGACCAAACAAGTGCATAGAATACTTGTGGGCACTGTATGTCCAATGTCCAACATATCAAGTTAACAGTGGTCACTTGTACTCATTTGTTAGTCCTGTCCAGCAAATATTGCTGTTTTAAATTTTTCTTTCTCAGATTTTTACCATGCATTATACTTTATATATCACTTCAATTTTCAGGGAAGTGGTCCTGTGAAATTAACGGGTGAAATAACTGGTCTGACTGTAGGAAAACATGGATTCCATGTGCATGAATTTGGAGATAACACTAATGGTAAACTGGATATCTAGATGTAAAATGATCATATTTTACTACATAATTTATAGTGAAGTTTGGTTTTAGAGACCACCACTTCATCCAACAAAATGTGATCTCTTACGACAGGTGAGGTATATATACTCCCTCATTACAATGCTGTCCACCTTATAGTGAGAATGCCATATAATGAAGTACTTGGTACAGTATTGTACCTAGGATCACAAAGTCAGGGGACACTGTGTCCCTCACCCTCCGGATTTGGGGGACACAACAATTTAAAGGGACAAAGGAAAATTGTAGTAGTAATGCACTATAGAAGTGCTAAAAAATATGAGATAATCTAATTTGCTTCGACAGCATTTATTATAATAAATACCTATGTTTTCTTAATTACTTTTCTTTTAAAAGTATTAAATCATTAATCAAATGACAAATTGTGTATTTGCATAAATTAGTACTTTATTTTATTAATTCAGACTGAGAATAAATTAAATCTTCACTGGCATAGGTGTGACTTTAACCTTAAAAATACGTTTCAATAGTGGCGGTCAAAGACTTTAGTAATTCGGCCGACTACCACAAACCTTGAATCTTTTCATTGCCAGATTCACTGTTTTTAAATGGATATTCATTGCCATCTTACAGGTTTTATCCCTTTTAGCGACTTTAGCCATTGCTAGCACCAACAAAGATATGGATGCACATCCGTGAAGGAAAAGTGTAGTCATATTTGTTTTATTTTTTTTCCTGATCAACAAGCACACCCAGAGGGGCGCACAGGGTCAAGATTTGTGGGACATAGGACAAAAAATTGCAGGAAACCAGTGAGCTCATGCTCAAGGTGCAACACTGTGTGATACATATAATTTTTCTAGCACTTGATGAATGAAATCCATGATCATACTCTTCTTATAACAGTAACTGTGTTATAATGAAGGGCCATATAGTGAGGGAGTTCTGTATTATGTGACACAGTTGATCCATATATGAAAATCTGGTGTTTTAGAACAGGTGATTTTCCAAAACTGGTCTTTCAGGTGAGGTTTTACTGTATAATATTATAACATTATTATCTCCTGATTTCACATAAAGACATACCGGTAACATATACCTCTTGACCAAAAGGCAACTTTTCAGAAGTTTTTTTTATCACAACAGCGACTTTTGTCATGTGATGAACAGTCTATCACGTTTTTGTTTCCTGCAAACAAGTTATGCAACTTGTTCATTGACTTCAATATTTTGATAGCTATCACTCCTAAATGAAAATAATTGAAACTACATTGTACATGTACACTAATCTGAAAATATATAATTAAAATCATTATTTTCCTGAGAAATCTTTTTATACACCCGCCATAAGGTGGAGCATATTATGTTTCAGTATTGTCTGTCCATTTGTTAAGAAGTTTGTTTCAGCTAAACAACTTGAGTTTTGCACCATCTACAGCTACCAAAAGATCAAAGAGCATGGTCATTATGACTGACAGAAATAAAGTAAAGGTTACTTTGACTGAAAGAAGGTAAATAGTTTCTTCACAAACATTTCAGTACCTGACCATGAATCTTCACCCATGCTTGTAGGTGACTTTTGTGTTGGGTAGTAAAGAAGCCTATTGATTTTAGGGTCAGAGGGCTAAAGGTTATGGTCATTGTGACTGACAGAAGAAAACCTGACTATAACACTTCATTAGAACATGAATTCGGATATAACATGGTCATAGTGTGGTTCCCTAATTTGTACAACCTCTTCACAACTGATGTTTGAATCACTATAGAGATTTATTGCCACAGTAAACAAGAGTTTTATTTGTGTATCTGGTGTGATATATTGCATTCTTGTAGAAATTAGATTTTCTTTAAATGTGTACATATGTTGAACATTTCTGTTTGTCAATGTTCATTTCAGATCTGTGAATAGAATGCAATATCATTTTTGAAAGATGCCAGCTCTTAAAAAAATTTAAAAAATTGTTAATCTAATTTGCATTAAACCATCCACAATAAAGCTAGTAATTCTTCTTTTTGTTTGTCTTCGGTGCATTGTATACAATTGTTGTTCACTCCAGGACAAACAATCTAACTCAGTCAACTGACATACACACCAGTGTACCAAACAATGCCATGATTGAAACAATTTTATCACTTTTATTGGTAAATTAATTAATTTACCTACCTAATTAAGTAATTGCAAATCATCAGAATTAATACCATAGTGAATAATTTGGTGCAACTATTGGATGTTGCTTTACATAGAAATAAAGAAAAAAAAGGTACTGTATATACTCGCATAAAAGCAGGGTCGAAATGCAAACAAACATAGACCCTGATCTGCCATTGCATAATGCACCGGCAGATCAGGGTCTATGTTGTTTGTTCTACTGATTAGTCCTTAAAACTTCATAGACCCAGATCTGCCGGTGCATTATACAATGGCAGATCTGGGTCTATGCAGTTTGCAGTTAGTATCGGCTTATATGCGAGTATATACGGTAAGTATGTCTTTAATGTGTGTTGTGAAGTCATTATATGGATATGCCAATATGCCTAAAATCTGGCTCTATCATTTTTATTTCCATTAAAATGTAGTCATTAATGCAGACATCTTCTGGTCATTCAGGTATACACAGTTAATTGTCATTGGGATGCTAGGCATAGTTAAGGATACAATATTTATTATCTTTCATCCTTGCAGTGAATATGACAATTTAAAGTTAATTGTACTGCTGTCATTGGACACAATAGTAGAACAGAACCATTCAAACTGTTGGGGAGGTTGGGGTTGCTGCTATAATAAAACATGCTACTCCTTGTTTTTGCTGTGCTGTAGTGTAAAGCCATAGTTATCAACATATTTTTAAGTTAAATAGTGCTCATTTCATTTATTCATTTAGAGAATAAGAACTGTTTGTTGTAGATTCTTCTTTAAATGGTTACTCCAAAACTGGTTATAGTGGACACATTGTATTGTTCATAGAGAATCCTTAACGGAGTTTCACACCTGTTAAAATGTAAATAATAAGTACAGTTATAATACAAGTTCAATACCCGTGTATAATTTCAATTGTAACAACTATTTGTCAAGCCTGAATACGAGTTGGGCATTTAATTGTTGGTAAAAAGTCAGCCCTATTAGACATGTACAGCATATATAAATAGCTTTTAAAAAGTCAGCCCCATTAGACATGTACAGCATATATAAATAGCTTTTAAAAAGTCAGCCCCATTAGACATGTACAGCATATATAAATAGCTTTTAAAAAGTCAGCCCCATTAGACATGTACAGCATATATAAATAGCTTTTAAAAAGTCAGCCCCATTAGACATGTACAGCATATATAAAAAGCTTTTAAAAAGTCAGCCCCATTAGACATGTACAGCATATATAACAAGCTTTTAAAAAGTCAGCCCCATTAGACATGTTCAGCATATATAAATAGCTTTTAAAAAGTCAGCCCCATTAGACATGTACAGCATATCTAAATAGTTTTTAAAAAGTCAGCCCCATTAGACATGTACAGCATATATAAATAGCTTTTAAAAAGTCAGCCCCATTAGACATGTACAGCATATATAAATAGCTTTTAAAAAGTCAGCCCCATTAGACATGTACAGCATATATAAAAAGCTTTTAAAAAGTCAGCCCCATTAGACATGTACAGCATATATAACAAGCTTTTAAAAAGTCAGCCCCATTAGACATGTACAGCATATCTAAATAGTTTTTAAAAAGTCAGCCCCATTAGACATGTACAGCATATATAAATAGCTTTTAAAAAGTCAGCCCCATTAGACATGTACAGCATATCTAAATAGTTTTTAAAAAGTCAGCCCCATTAGACATGTACAGCATATCTAAATAACTTTTAAAAAGTCAGCCCCATTAGACATGTACAGCATATCTAAATAGTTTTTAATGCCTGATGTGTAGTGTTTCACAAGTTTATGTGACTTTACTAGAAAGGAATTGAGTATTCAGATTCAAATGGAATCTACCAGAGAAAATTCTAGAAGTTTGAAATTTATGTGACAGTAATTAGTGAGCATGACACATATGCATTTTGCTATATCATTCGATACATTTGCGTTGAATTCTGACATATCATGATCTGTGATAGATGATTAAAACTTGTGCTTCTTTTTGGACATTTTTGAGGGAATTATGGATTAATTGATATGAATGCACTGAGCTGAGTTGGAGAGTACACATGTATTTATCTATTCATACAATTAATTTGCTGATTTTCTTACAGATGTATCAATGCATGGTTCTCAGCAAAAAATTAAATATTAAGCAATCACTGTGCTCTAAATATGTCTCATTTAATATCCATCAGTTTAAGTTGGTAACTGTCTATTTGCTTGCACTTAAGTTATGGAAGAGGCTTATTGATTTGGGTGTAATAAGGTCAAAGGTCAGGGTCATTGCTGCTCAAAGAGATGTTTTTTGCAAAATAACTTTTGTTATAGAGTAAGTTCCTTGACAAACTTTGTGGATTGCTTTGCAATTAGGGTAATAAAGAAACCTACAGATTCTGGGGTCTAAAGGTTAGAGGTCATAGGTCATGGTATGACTATTAAAAAAATAATTGTTTCTGCGCCACAAGTTTAGGTCAAAACCGCATACCTTGACCAAAAGTCCAGGTCGTTGAGACCCATTATTCGATAATCTCCAGAAACAACAAATTTGCGACCAGTGTCTACACATAAGACTATTAAACATGTGGCGAGTGTATAATGTTTCATTCACAGTACTCATGTTTAGCATTTGTCATAAAGATACTTAACAAAATGTATGCATTTTCAACAGGTTGTACTAGTGCTGGTGCCCACTTCAACCCTAGCAAGCAGGAACATGGAGCACCTGAAGATGCAGCCAGGTAATTTGTGTCTTTAATTATTTGCACACATACCAGGAGCTGAAAAATATGGTGCAATTAACTTTTAGTTTTGGGGCAACAAAACTTCTCAAAGCCTGGCCAGATAACCAGATTCTGATTTAGTTTTTGAGTAGTGTTTACTTTGATGTAAGGTCAATAATAGTGAGCTAAGAATAGTTATGCCAGGTGTTACATGTGCCCAGTAATCACATGCGGTAATCCTAACTGAGTGCCATTTCTTGATTAAACATTGATAACTGAAGCCAGACTTCATTGATCCAGTCAGCAGCACCATGACCTTATTTACCTAAACACATGCTCACTTGAATAGGCAAAGCAAAACCAAATTGTCATTGGTCAGAGTTTCCCACTACAACCAATAAAATGTAGTGTTCTGTTCCCATTCAGGTGAACAACACATGACAAGTTTTACCAGCTGATCTAGGCAGATGTGATATTTTTAGTGTCATTCATTGTGATTAAAAAAATAAGAGAGATGACCTAGGTGGCATATATTAATCGAAAGGGATAAAATAAGATTTCCATGTGGAATTTACATTGCACCAGGGATGTGACTGATGTCAGTTAGAACTTGAACTAACAAGGGTCTTCAATTCACTTCGTTCAGCTAAAAATAACTTCTTCTCAAAAACCATTCAAAAGAATTTCACCAAATTTGACAGAAAACATCCTGATATACGGTACTTTCATTTTTATTTTTTTACAAATGATGCTGATCTGCAATCAAATATGTCTGCTGCTACTAAAAATAGACAAATCTTGAAATAGTTTCTTCTCAGAAACCACTTAGCAGATTTTGATCAAATTTGACAGAAAGCATTTTGGTATTAAGGACTTTTTTGTGCAAATTATACCAATCTGCCATCAAACATGGCTGCTGCTATTGACCATAGAATTTTTTAGTAATTTTTTCTAAAAAGCCACTTGACAGAATTTGACCAAATTTGACAGAAGCTTTCTAGCTTGAAGGCCTTTCATATTTATATAAATGATGCCGATCCACCATCATATATGGTCACTGTTACTAAAATTAGAAAAGCATTTACACAACTTGATCTATAAAAAAACTGCTTAACAGAATTTGACCAACTTGGACAGAAAGTGTTCTGCCACAGAGGTCTGTCAATATTTACCAAATGATGTTGATGTACCAATGAAATATAGATGAAGGTATAACAACGAGGAAACATTCAGACAGTTGTTTCATAACATATGCAATCAAAAGCATTGGAGAAAATGTATACAGAAAGCATCCTACTGACCCAGAACTTTTTGCCCAACTGCATTTGCATTTGGCTATTAGGCATATGTCAGCCAGGTGAGCAATCTCAGGTTTGTTTGGGCCTCTTGTTTTAATAACAGTTTCAGAATTGTTCAGTATGCCATAATTTTTATAGTATTTTCTATGGTAATGGGAAAAATATTTACTTCCATATGTTGCTTGATTGTACCTCAATGTTTCAGACATGCTGGTGACCTGGGTAATGTTGTAGTTGGAGATGATGGAGTGGCTCATATCAACATAAAAGATAGTGTGATCACCCTCACAGGGCCAAATTCCATCATTGGCAGAACTGTAGTGGTAGGTGGAGATAATATGCCTTTAGATACAGCAGACTTTGCATAACATTCTATGCCAAACTAATATATGCACAGCTTGCATATGTGGTAAATTGTGATTTTATTTTAAAATTGGCAACCAAAATTTAGTTTGGCAGCAAAATTGGTAATTATTTTTCATGAAAAAAAATTGCAAATAAGACGACTTTAATTTGATGATGATGCTCACTTCAGCTGGATGCAGCTGGGTAACGTATTCCTAGTGAATATAGTCAAATTAGTTTCAACTAGGTAATAAAACAACATTGTTTGTTACTTTACCCATAAGTTGCCCATGGTTTGGTATCAAATACAATTACGATGGAAATGGTTTCTTATGCTTTCAACATTGTCAAACCATAAGAAAGATGTTTGGGTATAAGGAAACTAAAAGCAATAATACACTAATATTCTGGCCTTTACTTGTTTTAAGAACTGCCAGTGACATTCAGAAGTGATGTATCCATCTATCCAGCCTTCAATCTATCTGTCTATTGGGAACTTTTTGAAAAAGAAGTAAAATTGATTGTATTGTAGAGTTTTTAACCATTTAATAAAGACTTTGAAGATTTTAACATAAAACTAGTTAGCTCTATGGAAATTGATTTAGAGTTACAAACTCTTTATTTAAAGTATGAGATGGCAATAACATTTTATTTCAGGCAGAAGATTGATTTACGATGCTTTTTTGTGTTATTGTCTAAACATATTCAGCAATATTTGTAATCCTTGTATAAACTCTGTATATGTTTCACACAAGTAGACAAACTTCTTATTACTAAAAAATCTTTGTTTCTGAACTTAATTAACATTTTTAGGATCACAAAAGTAAAATATGGTGACAGTCAATTTTGTCTAATAGGACTACAGCCACAAAACATGATGACAATTAGTTATGCCTGATAGGTCTACAGGCACAAAACATGGTGATAGTTATGTCTAATAGGACTGCAGGCACAAAACATAGTGACAGTTATGTCTAATAGGACTGCAGCCTCAAAACATGGTGACATTTTTGTCTAATAGGACTGCAGGCACAAAACATGGTGACAATTAGTTATGTCTAATAGAATTGCAGCCTCAAAACATGGTGACAGTTAGTTATGTCTAATAGGACTGCAGCCACAAAACATGGTGACAGTTATGTCTAATAGGACTGCAGCCACAAAACATGGTGACAATTAGTTATGTCTGATAGGTCTCCAGGCAGTAAACATGGTGACAGTTATGTCTAATAGGACTGCAGCCTCAAAACATGGTGACAGTTAGTTATGTCTAATAGAACTGCAGCCCCAAAACATGGTGACAATTAGTTACATCTAATAGAATTGCAGCCTCAAAACATGGTGACAGTTAGTTATGTCTAATAGAATTGCAGCCCCAAAACATGGTGACAGTTATGTCTGATAGAATTACAGCCTCAAAACATGGTGACAGTTATGTCTAATAGAATTGCAGCCTCAAAACATAGTGACAATTAATTATGTCTAATAGAATTACAGCCTCAAAACATGGTGACAGTTAGTTATGTCTAATAGAACTGCAGCCACAAAACATGGTGACAGTTATTTCTAATAGGACTGCAACCACAAAACATTGTGACAGTTACGTCTAATAGGTCTACAGGCACAAAACATGGTGACAGTTATTTCTAATAGGACTGCAACCTCAAGACATGGTGACAGTTAGTTATGTCTAATAGAACTGTAGCCTCAAAACATGGTGACAGTTATGTCTAATAGAATTGCAGCCTCAAAACATAGTGACAATTAGTTATGTCTAATCGAATTGCAGCTTCAAAACATGGTGACAGTTAGTTATGTCTAATACAATTGCAGCCTCAAAACATGGTGACAGTTAGCTATGACTAATAGAACTGCAGCCGAAAACATGGTGACAGTCAGTTATGTCTGATAGGTCTACAGCCACAAAACATGGTGACAATCAGTTATGTATAATAGAACTACAGCCACCAAAAAAGGAAAGGTATTTAATTTTTTGCTCTGTGTAGAATTTTTGTTTCCCCTCAGGCACATTGCAATATAAATTTTGGATTAAAGTTTCTGCAACAATTCCTTAAGTTTGAACATAGAACTGCTGGTAAATATACAGGAGAAAATCTGAGTGCATTGGAACATTTCATTCATATAAAGGACACCTGTCTACAAAAGACAAATTTGTTGTATCCCTTGTGTGTACCTAATAGACAGTTTTTATTGTACTCGTATTTTTAAATCCATAGTGCAAGTAGAATGTGCCAAGGTATCCTGAAAACTGTATAGGATTGATAGGACCAGAGAGTGAAATTAATAGGATCAGGGAGTGAAATTAATTAAACTTCTCGATGTGTGTGAGCAGTATAGGAAAATTCAACCCAAGGAGACAAAATCTAAGCCCAGGGATGAGCCTTACCTGAGTTCCTGATACAAATCTTGGTCCCTGAGAGTTGGATATTTCTATCCAGCTCACAAACATTGAGTAGATTATTTTTCTCACACAAGACACTCTTCAACTTCCTATATGAGGATGAAAGTTACATTTCAAAGGACATCAATTACACCCAAGAGTTTAGTGAAATGAACATTAGTGACACATACTGTAATGGAGATCATTTTGCATACGAGATTATCTCTCCAGTAGAATATCTTTTGGGAAGATGTACTTGACAACAGTTTGCATGTGACCTTGTCTAGCCCTTGGGTCAGATAGTTTTCTAACATTTCTTATCAGATGGAGAGATTTTACAGGCAGTACGCCAGTGTGGAGAAACCTTGTCCTATTTCATGCATGACCTTTATTCTGACTTGGGAGATTATTTTTTATGTGTAAAGGGATGTAAATCTTTGTCGACTAGTTTGTCATCTGAGATTGACAGCTGTCACCACTTTTCAAAACATTTTTTCCAGTAATTTTGACTGAGATAAACTATTCCTGCCAATGAATTAGACCCTTTGAGTGAGATTTCATTATCCCACCCCAATACACATGATAAATTCTATTATTCTCACATTCTTATATCTGTATGATTGTGTTTTCCAGTGTCGAACACCATTGCAGGATAGTTCTATCCTGTCTCACATGTGACCTTTATCCTGACTCGTGGACTGTTTTGACCATCTACTGCAAGCATAGTGTACACAAAGTAGCAAAGACTTCCCAATTTACATCATCACTTGAACATTCTTTCACAATAATTAAGATAACATTACTTGTAACACATTTAGGTACTAAAATGATCAGTGGTTGAAGTTAAGTGTCCCGCAAACAGGCCATTTCACTCTAATCGACCTATCTACATGTACGGCTTCTTTACTCCATTTCGAGTCAAAAAAGCCGTTGTTGTAAATGTAATTTTTTTAAAATGAATATTCTCATTATAATTTTAAATCAATGAAAGATCAAAGTTGAATTGAGGACTATTTCGTTATTTTTTGTCTGTCTCGATTAATCTTATGATAAAAGTGAACTTTATTTTTGACCTGTTCACATTTATATCATTGTGCAAGCTATCTGTAGTATACAATTCGGATGCTGTATATTACCAAAACCATACTAATTTCACCACTGTTCTTTGAAAGATAAAATGTATTTAGATGTCATCAAAAGTTTACACTGAATATTATAAAGTGTAAACCAAACGTTTTACTCTCTATCTTAGGGTAAGAGAATTTTTATGGGTGTTATGCTATTTGAAAGTTACAGCAGTATTCACAACATGCCATTTTTACTTTGGCCCTCATTTTGCATTCAGAAATGTGCGAAAAAGAATCCATCATTATGCTTCAGTGTAGGATAGGAAACTTCCACCCTCAGGATCAAAATTTTGCATCAGCCTTGTGTCTGGCATAAAATTCTGACCCTTGGGTGGAATTTTCCTATTCTATACTGATGCATATAATGGATTCTATTAATCTAGCCCAATGTAAAATTCAAGATAACTCAGTCTGGATAGTAAGAAATTGATATTTGAATCAAGGAGGTGTGAAGCTGCTTTACACTTGAGCTACCAATATTCTTAATGTACTACAGTATATCGTGTGGCAACCTCTGCCTGATACAATAAGGCACCACTGTATCCCAGTATGCCTGATACAACAAGGCACCTCTGTATCCCAGTATGCCTGATACAACAAGGCACCTCTTTCTCAGTATGCCTGATACAACAAGGCACCTCTGTATCCCAGTATGCCTGATACAACAAAGCACCTCTTTCTCTCAGTATGCCTGATACAACAAAGCACCTCTGTATCCCAGTATGCCTGATACAACAAGACACCTGTATTCCAGTATGCCTGATAAAACAAGGCACCTCTGTATCCTAGTATGCCTGAGACAACAAAACACCTCTGTATTCCAGTATGCCTGATACAACAAGGCACCTTTGTATCCTAGTATGCCTGATACAACAAAACACCTCTGTATTCCAGTATGCTTGATACAACAAGGCACCTCTGTATCCTAGTATGCCTGATACAACAAGGTACCAATGTAATTATACTTTTGTTACATTTTTGACACTTGCAAGAAAGGTGAAGTTATTGGATTTGCAAAGTCAATATTTATCATACAGTATCAAACATTTGATAGATCTTTGTCATATTATGCTTAGTTTTTCTTATGAAATGGAATACTTTTTAATAATGAACAATGAAGTCATAAGATACTAATTAACCGTGATCTTTTTGCAACATTCTAGGTGATACAAAGCCCCATTTTTCACCTTATTTATTATTTTTGTCATTGTCACAGGTTCATGCAGATGAAGATGACCTTGGCAAGGGTGGACATGAGTTAAGCAAGACAACTGGCAATGCTGGTGGACGTTTGGCATGTGGGGTTATTGGAATTTCAAAATTGGATTGAGTTGAATCATTGATTGTTGATTTTCCTGAAATGTCAGGAGTTATTCTTGATAATGTTCTGTTGTAAATTGCAGAAATTATAATCTTATTTATCCAGTTACTTATAAAATAATTGTAACATGTTTTTGTCTTTATGCTGTGGGGGAAAAGAACTAAGAATGATTTTGTTGTCGTGCAAGTTTTACCTTTTCATTTTTTTAAAACTTTTTTTTATGACCACTACAATCAACAGTTTTGATATGAAATAAGGTGTAAAAAGTGTATTATGCTAAGTCGTTGCTCTGTGTTACAACCTGGACATAGTGGCAAATCAAAAAGCATGAAAACTTTGTAAGATAAAGGGAGTAACAGTTCTGGTCTTTTTTGTCTAAGAGAGATTTCATTTTTTGTTTTGTTAGTATCCAACAAAAATATTGTTTCCAAATGGTTCTGCAATTATCACATGGAGTCAGTATGTTTTTTAGTCAACTTCCTGCAAGACTAAAACATGAGCATAGAAAATCCCAGCACAGACTTTACTTTTTTGTAAGTTCAAAGTTTTAATAGCATCTCTCAATTTTAAGTACTTGTACAGAAGAAAGCTTCGTCAGTCACACAGTTGGCAACAGGTAGCACATTGTTATGAATTTATATTCTGTTGTAGTGCTGTAGAAAATGGGATACCGTTGGTGTGCACAGATTAATTCATTTTGAGCAGATCTTAAATCAAGGCATTTGTATTCATAGCATAAAAATGGTATTTTTCAATGATATCTGCAAATAAATCCAAGCTGTGTATGAATATTCTCTCTTTGAATAATTTTCTTACTTATCTGATTAAAGTTTTCAAGTAATCCAAAAGGTTACTCTGTGCAAAATGAATTATATTAAGACACAATGTTGTTTCTTTTTTATTGTGCACCACCCACCCCAAAGTCGATATTGCCACCTCAAACACAAATGTACTTGGTCTGGAAGTTAAACAAAACATTAATAAACCTTGCACCATTTCTCGGGAATGTTCTCTCTAGTGGAGTTCTTTAGCTCCATCAGTTATGTTTATTTGATGGTTGATTTATTTGTCAGCTGTCTTCATATATCTGCTGCCCGTGCCGACTTCTATGGGATTCATTTGCAATTTTGAAAACACAAGACTTGGAAAGCCTCTCTACTATCAATAGCTTTGGCAAGTTAAACAAATTGGCATGAAAGTTGGTGTAAATCGAAGCTTCTAAAGAGTTGTAGTCATCTCACTTGCATAAGCATGATGAGACAGAGACATAGGTTTCACTTTTTACCAGGAGCCGCAGTGGCTTTGTAGTTTGCAAGCCCGACTGCGACCAAAAGAGTGCAGGTTTGAATTTTGCCATTGGATCAGCCCAGATTAGCTACTGTGGTGTGTCCTTTAGCACGGTACTCAACACCAATTAACCCAGCACTAAATAATTACTTGTGTTGCTGTGCCATACAACACCAAACTAAACTGACTTTTTTGCCAGTGGCAGCATCAGTGATGTTAAAATTTTGTGTTGAGTTTTGCAAGTTAGATATCATGGTGATACATCAACACATAGACAAATGTAAGACAACAATTTCAATGGAACACTTGTTTTAATCTGATTTTTTTCAGCGGATAGTAACATTCTCAATTAATTAAGGTTTGATGTCCTTCATATAAGCACTTGACACATGGTTTAACTTTTTTACTTTTTTTGAACATAAAGTATTATCACATTTATTATACCATCAAACCTGCTAGAACGTTAGGTCACCTTTTTTTGGGAGTCACCTGGTCTCGGCGGCCATTCCCATTTCCATCCCCCCAATGAAATTTCAACTCCAAGAGCCGTGTATTAATTGGTCAACTGCTTTCCGTTGTCAATGGCTAGGTGTTTCCTAACCAAACAGTGGTGTCTTGGTGCTTGAGCATATCGATCATGCAAATAAGGTGTTTGTTTTCCCAAGAAAGACATTATTTAGGAGAAGATATGTCATGTGAATTGATATGTAAACCTGTCTTATCTTGCTTATATCTATCAATGTAACAATAATCTAGCAGATCTCCATTGTTATTTTAAGAATTTGTATAAAGTCACAATATTGGTTAGAAATTCATTGTTTGGGTAATATACTCGAGGTAAATTGTCATCCTTATAGCCCACCCCTCCCCTTTTTATTTTTGGTGGAGGATGGGGAGATGAGAAATGTGCTGATGATCATACTAAATGAATTCATCAGAAAAGTTTATTAGAGAACTAAATTTACCCCAACGCTTCAGTTTATCAAATCTGACCTATTCAGCAATTTCTGTCAGTCTTTCCTGCATAATAATAGTTTTGGGAAGCTCTTCGTATGTATTTTATTTATAATGTGTAAAATAAATTTCAGCATTCAAGCACTGCTCATTTCTCTTGGATAGGTGGATTATAATTATTATAAGTAATAGAAAGTATTATAATGGTATGGAAAAGCCGGCATAAAGTCGTATGCACAAAATGCATTGTGGTCGGAGAAAAACAAGCAAACTTGTCACAATGTCCATACCGGATATAAGTATCCATCCATGGTTGAGATTAAAACACTAACATGCATTTCATCATTAGATTACTCTTTTTAATCCAGGAATAGATAATTGGACCGTCACTACAGTTACTATTTCATATAAGATATTCTGTTGGTTCACAGTTTTCAAGGAATGCTGTGCCAAATTCTGCAAGAAAACAGAATTGAGGATGAAAATTCATGCACGTTTGATAGTAAATGCATGATGGGAAACTGTGTTTCAGCTTAAAAGGCATCACAAATGTTTAAACAAAGATGACCTATCAATCATTTGGGTTGACACTTTTTATAAGTCGGCTAGGATATCCATCTGTTCATCCATCAGTTACCAATTTGGTTTATACACAATAACTTGAGTTGTCCAACATCTACAGTTAACCAGATTTTGTTGGTGGCTTGCACTTGGAGTAAGGAAGAACCCTCTCAATTTCGACGTCAAAAGCTCAAAGGTCAAAGTCATTGTGACTGAAAGAAGAAAAATGGTTTCTGCACAATAACTTGAGGTCTCCTCCATTTACAGTTACCAAATTTTGTGGATGGCTTGCACTTGGAGTGTAAGGAAGAACCCTATTGATTTAGAGTCAAAAGCTCATGGTCAGAGTCGGAGATGAAAATGGTTTCTGCACAATACCTAGTTCTCTGTCACCTACAATTTTCCAAACGTTGTGGATGGCTTGCTTTTGGAGTAAGGAAGAACCCTATTGATTTTGGTGTCAGTATGTCAAGGTCATTCTGAAACAAGGATAATCATTGCTGAAAATTAACTTGTTCTCCATCATCTACAGTTACCAAACTTTGTGGATGGTATGCACTTGGGGTGAGGAAGCAGCCTATTGATTTTGGGGTATAAAGGTCATTGGTCAAGGTTACTTTGACTTTTAAAAAAAAGTGGTTTCTGCACAAAATATTTAAGTTATCTGCATAGAGGTCGATTAAGCATGGAGTGGGCATATAATGTGCCATTTATGGCACTCTTGTTAAGTTTGACCTAGGTCTCTTATTTCTGAGACAACTGACTCCAGCTGCAATATGACAAGCAGTTGAACCACCAGTACCTGATGTATCTATCTACTCCATGACAAACCCACCATCATGACAGATTTCCTGAAGGAGCAAAGTATCCAAACTTTTCTACATCCAAATACAACCCTGATTTAGCTTCAAATGATTTTTTTGGCTGAAACCCGTTATCAAACATTCGCTGAGGGGCAGACAATTTGAAAGCTGCCATGTGGTTGGAACTGCAGTTTTCCAGTGTATGAACAAATACAAACAAGTGAATACAAAATAGCATTTAATAATTGGATATTAGACTGAAAAAAGTGTTTAGAGGTCCATGGGGAATACTTGGAGGGGATGCACTGACATACTGTTCACTAATAAAGAACTTTGTTGCATTCAGAACTTTTTCAATACCCATAGTATTTTCCACTTAATGCCAAGAACACAATATTACAGCAATAATTGATGGTAAAGAAGGAGAGTGTTTGATGTGACCAGATTTTAAGGCCAAAGTTCAAAACCAATTGGTCACTTGAAAGGAGTAGGGAGCAAATGCTATATATGAATTCTAATTTGTCTGGTATGTGGTAGCTACCTATCCATATCAAGTGGAGCTGTGATGGCTCAGTGTTTAAAATAAGGCTTTGGACTCGTGACCAGAATCAACATCATACAAATTTTAGTGCAATAAAATTCTTGTGGCATTTTGAACTAAGAAGCCATGGTGACTCGATAGTTAGCACCCTGAATTTGAAGCCAGAATGATGACATGGGTTCTCAGTAGTATAAATCATGTGCGTCATGGACCAGTATGCCAATTTTTAGCTCTACTGGTCATGGACCAAAAGAGCTTATGGGATGGTCTGTTGTCCATTGTCTGTCATTCCATTAGCTTGTTTGTTATCGCTACTCCTCCTAAACTACTTGGAGGATTGCCTTGAAACTTTACACACATTCATCCCATGGTCTAGTTGGTCCTAAATGAAATAGTGCTGCTCGGACATCTAGCATGGCCGCCTCAATGGCCATCTTGAAAATCTTGTCGCTACTCCTGAATGGATGGTCCTTTCAACAAGAGGTTTTCACTAAAAGACTTCCTATGATGTCTAGTTGGTCTTAAATGAAAATGGTGCCGATCTGACGTCCAATATGTCCACCACTGCAGTTATCTTGCAAATCTTATTGCTAGTCCTCCTACATGGATGGTCATATCAACATGGGGTTTTCACTAAAAGACTTCTTATGATGTCTAGTTGGTCCTAAATGGAAATGGTAAAGATCTGATGCCCAATATGGCACCACAGCAACCATCTTGAAAATCTGGTTATTGCTACTTCAGAATGGATGGTCGTATCAAAATTGGGTTTTCACCAATAGACATTTTATGATACCTAGTTGGTCCTAAATGAAAATGGTGCCAGTTGTAAGTCCAATATGGCTGCCACAACGACTATCTTAAAAATCTTGTCACTTCTCTCCCTGAATGGATGATCATTGTGATATGGAGTTTTCACCAAAAGAAAATGATGTCTGCTTTGTCCTAAATGAAAATGGTACCAAGCTGACATCCAATATGTGCACCCCAGCAGCTAATTTGAAACTCGTGTTGTCACTGAAGAATATCCAAGATGGTTTCAACACTCTACAGTTAAAAGGAAGAAATGGTCTTGCTTTGAATTCCTGGAAATTCTTTTCACCCAGTAGAGTGTTAATCCCTTGTAGGGACTATTGTTCTTTGTTGTTGTTTAAATTATTTTTCTAAAACCAACACCCAATCCCTACACAATAAAAATAATATTCACAACTATCAGGATCCTAGTATCCACCAATTTTTCATACTTCTTAAATCCTAGGCCACCATGACTTTAGTATTAATGAATCTTTATTTTTTTTAAAATTCTAGACCATCATAATCCTACTATCCACCAGATATTTTAGGAAAATATACCTCCGTGAATAGAGGAATAAATGGTATATTTGTCAAAATCGAGTCGTGTATATGTTTCTTGTTTTTTTTTAATCCAATTTCTTTCAACAGTTTTTCAAATATATTTTTACTTAATTTGTAATTATAGCTAAGCCTTGAGTATAGCCAAAGCACCAAAATTTATGCCTCGAGTAAACTGTCACCAACAAAAAAAAACCCACAAGTGAAAACATTATATTGAAATACTGAACTTTCAACACTCGATCGTTTTCACTCGATTTTCTTGAAACTTACCTGTAATTATACAGTAAGCTTTTGGTCAAGCCCAAGTGCCACAATTTATCCATCTATTTTGAACAATTCCAATAAAATGAGTGAAACCATATGACACTACACCTATGAATAGTAAATGATATATTCCTTTTGAAAGTATTTTCTTTAAACATTTTATTTAATCCTTAATTATACACTAGGTCTTTAGTCGGGCCCAAGGGCTCATTAATTATGACAGTTCTCCCCCAAAACAAGTTTAAACAAATAAGTTGCCCACAAATCCCAACACACAAAATTCAATGCCAAAGTCTGTGGTTAGAGACTCTAACATTCCTTTCAGTTAGTGCGTATAACACCTCCACTCAATAAACAGTATTTTCAAAACTTGACACTCAAACGCCAACACCCAGACTTTGACACCCAAACCTCAATGCCCAAGTCTGTAAATAGAAGCACTATTTTTCTACTCGTTCAGTCTGTCTAACCCACCTACTTAATAGACGATATCTGATATTTACGGTAATACTGCCTGTGATCGTGTGACTGTGAACCTGCTTCAGCAGGCAAGGCGATTTAGTTGCTAATTTCAAACAGCATACAACATTTAACATCCCTTTGATTCTGTTGGCAGGATCAGTTGGCTTCAGTGTTTGAAGTTTGTCGACATTGATTATACTATGTATGATCAGAAGTAATTGCAAAAGGATTAAAGACACTAATTGGTTATTAAAGAACTCAATCAGCATAAAACGGAGTTGGTTTGGCTTCACTGTTTAAAGTTTGTTGAGATGTCTAAGTGCGTGTTAAATCCCAGTGCTAAAACGCCAAAATCTAAGCAACTGAAATATCACATGAAATTCAATGATGGATGCAAAACGGGAATTTCAGTGGTTGGAATCGAGTTCAAAAGACATGAATATGCATTCTGCTTTTCCCGTAAAGCTGATTTTAAACTGGACTACTTTGGCAAGAATGACATTACTCGTCATGCAAAATATTAAAGCATATTAAATGTGACAACCAATATGCCATCGCTGCAATCCATGTTCGCGGAATCTACATCAAATGTGGGTAAAGATATACAGGCTGAGACACTGTTTGCCAACTTTATAGTAAAACATAATCTCCTGGTTATGGTAGCAGTTCATTTTTCAGATCTAGTCAAAATAATGTCCCCTGACTCGGAAATCGCACAAAAGTTCTCATACAAACGGATGAAAACTACTCGGTGACCCAAGCTTTGGGTCCTCATTGGGATAAAAAAAAAAGTCGACACGTGCTGCAATGAAAAAGTTGCCATTCTCATTGAAAATCCCCCCTCTTTTGAAGTAAAAACTCCAGACCAAATTTTGCAAATCTCACGATTCTGTCGCATCTATGATAATGTCACACTCCATTGATACGATTTACCACTGAAGCTACTACCAACATGTATTATTTTATGAATATCAACAAATCGTTAAGCAAACAGTGCACTGTAAGCAGTTTCTAGTATTATTTTATTAAAATTTGAAACTGCCATAAATAAATTATATACGTTTATGGTGATAGTATGCAAGAATTATGACAAATCTCTTGAATTGCATTACTTTGTTTATAAAAGACAAATGAAAGCTTTTCGTAAGCTTTTAACTATGTTCCTAGTCTGATGGATAATGTGTTGGATATGGGAACAGAAGATCACTAAAAGAATGTGTTGAAGGCTCGTCATCAGCTTGCAAAAATATTTATTGCTTGAGTATTTAGTGTGGTCGAATATGTTCAGAATTAGCAATGCATAGGATTATAGCATAATCCAAGACAATGGAATGGGCAAAACATGAAAAAAAGTTACAAATTAAAATGTCAGAGGTCATGAAATATCAAATGTAAAAAAATGGAGGGAAAAAACTAAAGGTCTAGTTTAAAATGCCAAAGGACGAAAAGTAACGGAAATATTTTTTTTACAAAAATTAAAATTAAATAAATCAGATATTTTAAAATGTCCAAAATTTTAAAATAGATAAATGGATAATAGTTATTAAAATTTCTATATTGTTATCCTGAATGCCCAGTCGCTTGCACAAATATAAATCAAATGTGGGAACAAATAGAACAAAAAAAAAAAAAAAAAAGGAATAAAGTGTAGGAATGCTTTTGCCAAATAATCTACATACAGTACAGCTCACGTGATTTTTCGGAACCCCACGCATCGCGGTGGGGTACTTAATCCCCTCCACTCTATCTCCGCGATAGCACTCCGCGGTGGAGGCATAAATTGGCATAAATACCTACAAATCACCACCGCGTTTCGGCAGGCATGCCGATATAAACTCCACCGTGGAGGGGCTAGTGGACATTACTGATTGACATCTGAACAGCCAATGAATGAAGACCACCTATGGAAAGACTGAGACGTCAAGAGTGATTTACAACTGGATACCATCTGAAGAATCAGTCGTTTTTATTTCGATCATATATTTGGACAATAAAAAAATAATTTCAAAAGTCTTGTATATTCAATACACATTACTGTTTATAAAAGGTTGATCGACTTCTTTTGCAATAAGTTTATGATTTTAATTTATTTCAAAGAAATATGAACAAACTTATGCACTGACTTGACGAGAAGTACACATTGCTGAGCCTCTCAAACAGAATAAATTTATCATTTTGTTCCAAAGGAAAGTAATTCTCTGAGATATGGACAATTAAAATCCAAATTGACATCCGCTTCTGCTTACCCCCCCCCCCCCCCCACACACACACAACAACAAACCCAAAACACTGAGTTTACACTGAAATGCAAACCGCGTGCTTAGTCTTTAAGCAGTAATAGTAGAGTCACGAGGCTGAATATTATGACTGCATGTGTGCTGTAAGGGACTGACCATTTAATATACGGGGTTTATATGTTGTTTTTTTTTCGACCGGGATATTTTTTGTTCTTTCATCACAGTATTTATTTATTTATTTTAAGTGAAATATGGAACGGATTAACGTCTGTTACAAAAATCAGAGAAAGACAATTGTTTTCATGCATTCCCCCCCTCCCCCCCCCCCCCCCACGGTTGGAAAATTCAATTGTCTCTCCCTAATAAAGACTTGACTTCAGCGGATGTTCTACAGAAATCAAGGCAGTGACCCTTGTGAACACTGTTGTAAAATATTAACAAGGGTGTGCATCAAAGGATGATGTAAGTTTCAGCTTGGGAACAGTGTGTTTTTATGACACGAAGCCATCTGATTTGGCGCGTTGTACTTTACAGCCGCAATTATGGTCTGGTCCCACCATTAACAACGGAAGTTTGATAATTGTTAGTAAGTAATCTGAACTCGACTTATTACCGAAATGAAAAATAATATGGAAAATTCTAAAGTCTGAGATGTTCTGAGATTTTAATTTCCAACAAGTTTACAGCATTTTGCATGGATGTATTGTCTTCACGTGTATCCTATTATTTGCTCATTTTTGTACGGCGAAAATATAAAAATAAAATATACTCTTTTAATTATTTTTACGCAGATATTAAAGAATACAGTTTCCTGTTTGTGACTGTTAGAGCCTTTGGTTATTGAACGTGTTTCTGTGCCTCGTCCCGACCTGATTTAAAAATATATATATATATATATATATATATATATATATATATATATATATATATATATATATATCACCCCCCCCCCCGAAAATTCCTGCGGATGCCCATGAACACACACACGACTTTAGAGCACGTGCTCGGGAGTTCCGGTGCTGTGGTGGGAACATTTCTTTCTTTTTTGCTCCATAACGCTATAATGTCTAGCACTTTATTACTTTTTACCTTTACCACTACTGAACGTTTCCAGATTTCAGTTTGTATACGTTGAGATTTATAATCAGTCAGATTTTAATATTTTAATTCTGACGACTGACTAAAAATGTCGACATGTCAAGCAGCGAAAAAGAAAAACTTTGGTTAACATTAATAAGCATTTTAGCGTTATTTTTGAAACTCGCATTAGTGAAAAACTCTTCAAAACATAAGCAGAATCACGAAAAACTTGAATGGCAGGAACATCTTTTTGGCTTAGTGTGAATGATGAGGCCGCTAATTGAAGAAAGCTAGCCAATCATGGAATACTTAAACTCTTACTGAAGCATGTACAACAAAAAAAAAAAAAAAAGGTTTATAATAGTAATATATTACAATGACTTGCGCAGTAGTGCTTTGGATTCCATATTTTATGAGAGAGATAGAGGTGGGGAGGGGTCTTTTATTTATTATTTTTCTGTATTTTGCATAGTATGCGATAGGAAACGAACAAAAAAGTAAAAAGTAAAACAATAATTTCATCTGAAGCTAAGTTTACTTGGTGATAAAGATATAGAAGTATATAGACGTACAGTATTCACATACAACAATACAGAAAACAATACAGACAAAACAATTTAGCGGTCAGACACGCAGTCTCCCCCCCCCCAGTTATATGTGCTTGTAAAATTACACAAACATGCTTTGTATTACTCTCTCTCTCTCTTTCTCTCTCTCTCTGTGGATAAAATAACCGATATTATTATTTATCGACCGATGACAGCTCTCCTCTATCCATGTCATATAGTGTGTAGTTCATATCGTCACTATATTTCCAACCACCGACGGGAAAATTTGTTTCTTTTTTTCCCCTCTATTACGCTATAATGTCTAGTACAGTATTACTTTTCTTACCACTTGCAAACTTTTCCACATTTCAGTTTACGATAACTTGTGCAGTAGTGATTTGGATTCCATATTTTATGAGAGAGAGAGAGAGAGAGAGAGAGAGAGAGAGAGAGAGAGAGAGAGAGAGAGAGAGGGCGTGGGGGGGGGGCTTTACTAAGAAGAGTTAATGATCTAAAATTATTCATCTTATTTTTCTGTATTATGCAATAGGAAAACGAAAAGAAAAGAAAAAGTTAAACATTAATTTCATCGGATGCGCAAGTTTGTCAGATCTATGGCAAAGAAAACAAACCCGCAGAAGCGCTGCTGTTGTACTTTTAGGTTTACAGTTAGCACATGAAATTAACACGTCAATATCAGCAGTGCTGATGGCTTCACTTGTGCTAGGTTACTTGCACGTGTCGACTACATGTATCTAGGATGACCTTTTGCGGCCATTTGTGATTTTTAAAAAAACCGCTACTTTGGTAATTAATGCAAATTAGTACAGTTTAAAATAAAATAACGATGTGAAATCTTAATAATGCTTTATTTAAGCGATTGGATGTCAGGAAAAAACGTACAATATGTGAATGAGTACTCATGCATGGAATAACCATCGGAACTTGTGCGATTTTGTTTCACTTCAGTCAGGTATGACTGCAGCTTTGTTATTAATTTGTTTGATGTTTATAGTTCTTTTCATTGCAGGTAGTACAATATCACTGACTTTCATATGATCATTAAAATTTTTTATTGCGTTTACTGAAAAAGAAATAAGGATATGAATGCATGTTTAGATTCCGATAACATAGTATTGAAGAAAAAAAAAAAATTACATTTTGCGCAAAATGTAGTATTAATACAGTTTGCGAGGCATTGCCATTACATTATCATCATCTAAAATATGATTTGGCACTATGTATCATACATTATCTTCGTTAGAACAAGGAAATATATATAATTAACTGAATTACTACGTTTTTTTCAGTATCAAAAAGTTAGCAAATTGCTCCCAAGAAGGATAACGATGTAGATAAATCGGTGCCCCCCCCCCCCCGTCTCAACCTCTGCTTGCATGGGTGATAAACAGTAAACCACGCCCATATTATCGAAACCACGTCCACTCCGCGGTGGTGATCGGATGCGACTCCGCGAGGGAGCGTGGTGTGCAGGGCTATTCTCCGCGACAACTCCGCGAGGGAGCGTGGAGTGATGGTGGAGGGGTTTTTCTTAATCCTCTCCACTCACTCTCCACCCTCACCGCGATGCGTGGGGTTCCGAAAAATCACGTGAGCTGTACTGTACACATTACACAAGCAAGCAATGAAATTTCCAAACAGTTATGTTTATGCTACCCAAATGGAGGATCAATGGCAATAAAACATAGTTGACATGTAATCATATGAAAATAAAAATGGAGGATATAAATACATTTTGATTGTTATAGGTATATGTTTTAAATATGCATGGGCACAAAATAAAAACAAAGAGAGGAGATTGCAAAAATAAGGCATTTATATACATTTTTAAAGATAGAAAGCCAGAAAAGATACTGTTTGATAAAAGGAAAAACTTTAATTATCAAAGATTAAAGAATTATTGGTGAAAGAAAAGTTTGAATATTTGTCTACATATTCTGCAAAAAGATCTCTGTAGTAGAACAATTTAATAGAACTCTGCAGATTCTCAAGATTTAATAGAACTCTGCTTACGAGAATCTGAACTTATTTCATTGAAAATGAAACTTAAAAAGGTGAAGATATATTGCCTAACCTTATTGATTGATATAATAATAGCTACCACAGGGCAATTGATATGAATCCAATTACAGCCAGTGGCCCCAAAAATATGTATAAGGTATGGATTAACTTGTCTGGTTACCTTACAACTCATACTTTTCTAACATCAAAATATAACATCGGTCAGACTTCGGATTTAAAAATATAAATCTAGATTTCCTAATTTCATGGAATAAATATTTAGAATCAGACAGCCTAGCGTTTATAAATTGGAAGACTTTATTGAGAGAACATTAATGATGAACTATCTCTATATGTCAGACAGGAGGAACTATTCAAAGTCGAGTAAACTTTAAGCCAGAAAAATAAAAGGCAAAAACGTGCACCAGTGAAATGGAAAGAATATGACGATTCCTGTAAGAGTTGGGAGCCAGAAGAAAATATTTTGATGCAGAAATAATATAATATATGCCAAACAAAATTTCTCCAATAAATGGTGACATTTGCTTATTACAGTTGTGGTGAAAATAAGCCTGCTGACCAGATGGAATGTCGAAACACACTCTACAAAAGATGCAAAACGTGTCCAGCTATGATTAAATCACTGATATCATAGCGGAAGAAATTATAAAATCGGCAAAAAACACCAAAAGATAAATAATTGGAAATGTGGAGAAACTGTAAAAAGAAGCTCAGTGTTTAATCATAAAAAAGGTGAATTTCACACGGATTTGTTAACTGAAAGAAAAACAGTACTATAATAAATGGTTAGAAATTTGCTTGACACAACAATACCAAAATCTGAAATAAGAGGATGACAGCTTTTTCTAATTCGTCCTTCGACGAAAAAAGAAACAAACAGAATTATTGGGCAAACTAAAAGTAAAAGTATCACCAGACAGCTGTAGAACTCATACTTGTGGAAAATAATAAGCAGAAATAAAAGATTTGGGTTCAATAGAAGTCCAGCAAGATCAATTGATTATAATCGGGGTGAAAGAAAAAAGACAGATTACGTGCTTTAGGTTGGTATAACAGAACATTGCCTTTAAACATAATTAACAAAAATGAAATGGAAAGTGAAGTTCAAAGGATGTGTGATATATTAGATACTAAAATGAGTTGGACATCAAAGTATGTTACACATTTATTTGATATTTTTTGTTTTTATCAAACTAAATTTTGTTAACACTACGTGTGGATAAATATCAATCATTAAGAAGAGATTTATACTTAAATCTACCAGAATGGGTCAAAGATGACAAGCATGTATTAATGTTCGAAAAACGTAATACATGTTTTTATGCCATATAATCAATTATAAACCCATCAAGGGATCATCTGTACAGACCATCAAAATATAACTTTTGATAAAAATAAACATTGGTTTCATAAATAGCAAGACACACAAAAAATTATGAAGAATTAAAAATGTTAATGTCTACGAAACCATTGACAAACTTATAAAACCAGTGAGAACCACAGAAAGCGAAAGAGACAGTAATATATATATATATATATATATATATATATATATATATATATATATATATATATATATATATATATATGATAATTGTATTTGTTGGAAAATGAAATTTGAATAAATAGCATTATTGTAAAATAAAGAATTGATCAAAATTGGCATCATTTCGAGTAAGCATAAAACATGATTAAACTACTTTTTTTCTGAATTAAAATTACAAGAACATGAAAGATCATGCATTAGACTGTAAAGGGTTCTGTTGTTAAATTAAAAAAGTACCATCACCAGCTACAAGTTACTTTAGTTCTAAATTGTGAGTTTGAATCTTTTATGGAGCCAATAAACAATTCGAAACAAAACCCAAATACATTATGGCCAATAAAAACAGCAAAACACATGCATACCATCAGGAGTTTGCCTTTACCCTAAATCAATAAACACATGGACTATGAGGGAAGTAAAGTATTTAAACCTATAGTTAACAGAAGAGCATACTGCGTAAATAATGTTTACCAATATTTGCCATCTATTGCAGAAACTGTTTATGAAGAACTAAGGCCAGAAAACGTTGCTAAAATGATATTCACTAATTAAGATAAGAAACATTATATTTCCACCAACATATGTCAGGTTTGCTAAAATGAAATCATCACCACAGAGGATAAATAAAAAGTTACAACCACCAAAAGCTACAAAGTAAAAGATAATGGTAACCTAACTAGAAAATACAGAGGTCCTGCACATATCGAGTAATTTAACTTACAAATATTCTAAACATATACCACTATTTATTCGTGATTTATGTGGATATGGTTCGTATTTGATTAACTAGGCCTTAGTATAAAAAAAAAATAATAAAAAAAATAATGATGCAAAACACCTTTTGTTTAGTAAAGATTTTATTGTAGATAGATTTGAAAGAGATGATCAAGACATTTTTCGTAAAACAATAAGATTTATAGATAGTTATTGATATATGGGTCAATCACTAGAACAACTTACAATAAATTTAAGCAACGACAAATTCACATTACAAATTTTTGAGTAATGGAACCAAAATATTTGAGAAAAGATTTTTATCTGTACGAAACATCAGAGGATCAGGGATAACAGATGAAGAGTACCAGTATATTACAGATGTCATGAATAATGTCAAAATTGAATTCTCTTGGCGATTTACATGACAACTATTTAAAGAAAAATACTTTGATGTTATGTGATATTTTTCAAGAATTTAGAAATGTCTGCATGAATAATGACAAACTTGATCCAGCACATTATTTTAGTGAATCTGGACTAGCTCACGATACTTGTTTAAAAACAAGCGAGGTAGAATTAGAATTGCTCATAGATTATGAGATGTTGCTAATGATAGAATCTGGAAAAGATATGCTAAAGCAAATCATGAGTATTATAAATGAAGATGAAGAAAACGATAAGTGAAGGTCAAGGTAATTCACTATGTATTAGATACCAACAATATATATATATATATATTGTTGAGCCATGTGTGAAATAATGCCTGAACAAATTTTATATGGGTTTCCAAGCAACAAATATAGACCTTTGAAGAAAATGTGATATCTTGGTGTGACGATCAAAGTTTTGGTGATATTTTAGAAGTAGACTTAGAAGTACCAACACATTTTTACTACTATTTTAAAGACAAATTTCTAATGAGTCTGATTTATCTCCATTACAAAAGAAATTGATAGAAGACAAAAAGGGTACCAAACCTTCAGGACCTAAATTACTGTATATGCTAAAAAGCAAAGAGAGATTTGTTATCCTTAATTTTAATCTGAAGATACATGTTCATTTATAATTAAAACTTCAAACATTGCATATAGTAGTCTAATTCAATCAAGAATCATGGTTAAAATCTTATATTGAATTAAATATAGCTTTGAGGCAAAAAGCAACTAATGACTTTGAAAGGATTTCTTTAAACTAATTATTACGTCTGTATTCGGAAAACAGTTAGAAAATTTGAGAAAGAGAACAAATGTAAAGATATGTACTAATAAAAAAATATTGTAAACTTCAAAGTATATTTCATTTGCAACAAGAACAATCAGATATAAATATATGGTATTAGTCATTTTAAAGAACAGAACAGTCAAATTAATAAAACCAATTATGGTGGCTTTATAGTCCTAGAAGTAAGTTCAAAAGTTCATTTGTTATGTATTACTTCTACTATCACAAGCTCAAAAACCAATATAAAGTAAATCTGCTTTAATAACTCTTCAATTTTAGCAGCTATTTTTATGCCAGCACTTTCTCATAAATTAATTGTATTGCCTAATTGTTTTCTCCATGCTTTTCATCTATAAAATTATTATCGTCCAAAATATTACATATTTGTATTTCAACAGTTCTTCACAAACTGTCTCTAGTTGCATGGGTTGCTTTAACTGGATCTCCTAAAGTTGTAATACGGTGGTTATTTGTCATTTTTATGATTGGTATAGTGCTTGCTGGATCTGCCACCACACCTTTTTTTATCCGTATATTGAAAACTACAATCACTAGGACCTCTTAAAGACTTTTATCCCATTGTGTTATTTACCTAACATGAAAAACACTTTACAGTCATACTGTGAATATCTTTAATGCTGATATACAGCTTGTTTATAGTACACCTTTGCAATTTCTTGTAATTTCCATTAACATGGTATGAAACAAAGTCACCGTGAATTTTATTAACAGGTACAGGCTGTAGTAAAATTGAATAATAGCTGTTAGAGTAATTTTCATGTTACTGATATGGTCAAGGAAAATGTATCAATTTTTAGGTTTTAAAAACCCCACAAACTGTATCCGATTTGGTAGATGTCTGTGTATATTTCTAGTTATTCAATCCTAACAATTTTAGGCTTGTAGGTGGTTATATACAGTGTGCAATTATTGCTTGGAGTTACTAGAGATTTTGAATTGTGTTTCAAACACTCAAAATCTATACTTTCTTTATTGAGGTTATTTGCAGTCATTCCCTCTTTGACACTGTTCCTGTACATTGCAAGGTTATAAAATCCATCTGGAATTAAAAGTTTTTCTTTCATTCTTATTGTAGATGTACATGTAATAGAATATATTCTAGATCTTTTTATCATTTGATATATTGTGATAACCGACAAGAAATATATTCTCTCTCATGAAATGGATAATTTACCCACTCTGTTATCAATTGTATTTGTATTTTATATTTCCATTTATGATACACACATTAACACGATCACTTATAAACAACCAATAGATACAGAATTTCCATTAACATTGTATCCTCTAGCTCGCTTTGTATGTTTGCTGTTGTTTGTCACATTTGCCATTTACTTACTGAAAAAGTTATCCCAGCATTTCTGGAAATTTAATTGTTTGTTCATCAACTAATTTAAAGGGTTCTTTTTGAGGTGGTTGATTAGATCTAGCGGCTTTAAAAATCTTTCCATACACACTCTTTGAACATGTCAAATTGGGAATAAGATCTCGGATGATAAAATTTCTTTCACTTGTTAATGTGAACAAACTACAGACAGAGTTGAAAGAAGATCATATGACATCAAACAGTATTAGAAAATTCGCTGGGTTTTTATCTTGTAGTTTGGGATTACCCAGTTCTGCATCAAGTACAAGTTTTATAACATTTAAACACACAAACACACACACACATAAAACAACCCTTTCAAGTGCACAAACAAGCAACCAAAGAGCTTTCCAAAGCAAAATGTGTTACTTGAGATAGGTTGTGCAATTGCTGTATTAGGAATATGTAATATTATTACATGTGACAATGATTTCGATATTTTGGCTACAACAATTTGATGTGTTTCATTTGTTTTTTTATCCATTTTTCCCAATCCTTGTCCGTTAAATATTTACCAGTTAAATTCCTTGTATGTTCCATTTGCTATACTAAATTTTAATTACTGTTTTTGTTCTTCTTCATCATCACTTTGTTTTGCTTCACTTTAGTCATTGTTGTTTTTATCTTCTACAAAACCTAATTCTTTTTCAAGTTGTTTTGATCCATTTAAATAGCATAAAATGACAAAAGGTGCTGAAATGGAATTTGAAAATTCTGATGACCTTTACAATGAAGATCACATGAAAGATGATTATGAATAAAATCAATCATTAGAAAATATTGAAGCCTATTTAGATAATTATAGTATATCAATAAAAAAACTATTTACAACTGCAACTCTTGTTAAACAACTTTAGTTGCTGAATATAAAAAACATATTATCCATAGTTTACGCTAGTTTTGCCACCCGAAGAGCTCCGAAATGCGGAATACATATGTGAGCCCTCAAGAAATCAACATATTATTACAACACTACATTTTACTATTCAATACGGAATGGTTCCTTGAAATACTTAACAGGTGGCAATCCTAGTTTACACATATATATAAAGAAAAATATCAAACAAGTAAACCTCATTTAAAAATGAGTGTGTGTGTGTGTGTGTGTGTGGGGGGGGCATTGATTGACCAAGAAATAGGGAAATAATCAATGCAAATTTCCAAAAAGGGTAATCCAGATAAAATGCTCTTACCTAATTCTATATCTACTCAAACAGGTGGAAGTGATTTTCTAAAGTTGTTTGAATGGACAAGAGATGGAAATAAATGGAAACCACGAAGCAACGAACATAAATCTCAAGGAAAAACATTTTATTAACCCTAAATTTGAAGATGATGTGTTTCCTACATTACAAGACAAAGGAAAAACATGACAAAAACATCTCATGTCAACAGTTACAAACAGGCAGACAATAAAAATGTATGTTGATATAGGCTTGAAAGAAACTGTAAATGCTGTAAGCAAATCGTATAATAATTTTAAAACTGGAAATACTTTTTTTTAGAATGAAGTTGAAAAACTACAAGAAGATTTAAACACCAACGAAATCAGACCTTAAAATGTATGCCAATTGAAAAGAGGAAGCAGAAGGCAACAAAGATATCAGCAAAGCTAAAGATGAAAAAAGCAAGGCTAATATGTAAGAAATATTGCAATCTTTTCAAAGTAAAAGAGCACAAATAGTTGGAGATTTAACCAGATTTTAGAAAATAACTTAAAACAAAATATTAATAACACTAATTCAAATGTTAAAGAAAAATTACCATTAAGAAAAAGGTTAAAACTACTGTTCAAAGAATAAACTGTAACAAATGCTATGATTTTTGCAGCTATTGGTGTGACGTCAGCAACTCTTGGAATAGCTTTAGCAAAGTTTGTTAAAGCTTTAACAGGAGGTGACGGTTGTGGAAGGTAGTGGTGGTGACGAGGCAGATTCATTCAGTGAGAAATTTCAAAGGGGTATGAAAAGTATTGCCAACTATTTTTGAGTTAGTTGAAATAGCAGTAGCATTGCCTGGTATCATTGGCAGTTTAATAAGCTGGCATCTTACATTAGCTGGAAAAATCATTTCTTTATTGGTCGATAATGCAAGTTTGCTAATTCTTGCATTAATCAGCTTGTTCTTTGTGGTTACACTTAAAGGTTTACATTTGGCAACAAAATTAATAATAAGAAAAAGGCGAGAAGAGTAAGAAATTAATAATCTTTCAAAATTGTAAATTACACCAGCTCCTGCAACCACAGTTATAATTATCAACGCTGGTTTATTTGTGTCATGATCTAGGTCTTTTAAATCATGAGAAGTGTCGGTTGTAAGCCATGCCATTGTGATAGAAAGACTCTCATCAGTTTTGTCCACCTTGTCTACATATATCTTACCCAGGCTCTCTGGTTTCATTTCATATTTTGACAAATTGTTGCTGGTATTGTTTTCTTTACCACGCCAATATTTATAACAGTATTTATTCCTATATTAAATGTATCTAATGACATTTTAAAATTGTTCTTGTACCCAACAATGCTGACAGTTTTCATCACCATATTCCTAGGTAACACAAATATACCATCACCACCAATAGCATTATTGAACTGTTCATTCAGAAATATTTTGCTGAAATCTTAGTTCAATGTTTCCATTATAGCCATATCCTTGTTCATCCAAAATTAATTGTTAAAGCAACTTTATTACCATGTTCTGAACAGTGGAAACAGACTGATTAATGGCTCTGTTTTGAATTTGTGCAGCTAAAATACTCATGACATAGGATTTTATACTTTGACTTAGTCTAGATATTTCTTCTTCTGTTAGTCTGTTGTTCAAAAAAGCCCATCCTATTTTTCATCACGTGTTATATTGTATTTAATTTCTTCAGCTGGCATTTTTCTCAAGTATTCAGCTGCTCCAGCTCTGTAATTATGAGGGTTATTTGAAACGTTCTGAATATTTTGTTAGAACTGTTTTTTTTAAAAACCTGTTAATAAAATTTAATGCTGATGGATAAGCAAAATAACATTCAATAGAATGATCTGCAGCTGCACGTACAGCAGGCCAGACACCTGCAGATATATGCATGTTTTGTAACATAGGTAAATGACAGTGACCTAAAAATGTCAGAGAAGGGAATAATTCTGCTACTGTGCAAAGAGTATATTATAAAATCCAGGAGCTCTAAGGTTACACTCAGACTGATATCAAGGCTGACTTGTATAAACTTCACGGATAAAATTCTCTGTCATGTCCTACAATTTAGAGGTGGTTTCATTGTTTTAAAGATAGTCGCGAATCCACGGAAGATGACCCACATTCTGGAAGACCATTGTTGGCATGATTTGTGAGTGGGAAGTGGATGATGTGAAGGAGGCAATTGATCAAGATGTTTGATACATAGTGGAATATATTTCTATTATCACAGGTATTATTTCATCAGCTGTTTGTAATATACTGAAGAATCATTTAAAGCTCAGAAATGTTTGTGCAAGATGAATCCCGCATTTGTTGATGCCTGATCAAAATTAGACTTGGGTTGAAATCGCCAACAGCTACTCGGCAAATATGAAAACAGTGACCAGAGACATTTTAATATAATTGTCACAGCTGATGAAACATGGTTTTGAACCCGACTCGAGAGAAAATAATCAAGTTTTGACTGGAGAAAGCAAGCAAAGACCACAAATCACTCGACATATTCAGACTGTTTATGGAGTTTTATATGCATTATTTTTTGATGCAAAAGGCCCGGTCAATCAGGTACCTGTGCCAGACTTGGCTAGTGTTACTGGACATTTGTATGCCTCCAAAATGTTGCCAAAAGTTGTGGAACACTATGGAACAGCCCAATCGCGCATAGGTACCAGAGCTATGCAACTAGTCTATAGAAACGCACTGGTGCATAAATCCACTGTCGTGACAGAGTTCCTTAAGGAGCACAGCATCCAAAGTCTGCCACATCCTCCATACAGCCCTGATTTAGGTCCAAGTGATTTTTGGCTGAATCCCATTATCAAAGATTCGCTAAGGGCAGATGATCTGAAAGTGGCCATGCCATTGAAAGTGCAGGTTTTCAGCATATGAACAACATTCCAAAAAGTGAATACAAAATGGCATTAAAAAACAAGACAACCAGACTGAGAAACTGTGTAGAGGTGCATAGGGAGTACTTGGAGGGGATGTACTGACGTACTGTTCATTAATAAAGAACTTTGTTGTCTAGCACACTAATATTCAGACTTTTAAACACCTCTTGTATACTGACATTTGTATGCATCTTTTACAATAACTAGTGTAGGTTCTCCAAAAGTCCTGATGTAAAGATTTATGTTCTTCAGGACCATTATCAATCAAGTATTTATTTTTCCATTAATATAGCTCCAATCATGATGAGAAGGAATATTATTTTTCTTTTTAGATTATGTGAAATTGTGTTTAAATTATTGTACTGTTTGTTGGATTAAAATTTTGATCATCAGGTAATGGCATTTAGCATTCAGACAACAGGTTTCATATCTGAAAGTAAACATCCTATATATTGTTTATACTAACTCGGATTTACATTTATCTGTTAAATGCCAATATGATATGCCAAATCGAGCAGTTGACACCCATACTGCCCAGTTTCACTGATTTTTCTAAAATTTCATATCACATTGTGGTCTGTATCTGTTCAATGAATCATCATTATATCATTTTAAACTGGTTAATGGCTTGTACGTAAACTAATTGTCTTCTGCATAGTATATTTTTATCTCTTTAAATATTTGTGTAATTTCTTTTATATATTGAGACATTACAATGAGTTGCAGGACAAAACTAAGTTGCACTGCTTATTCTTTTTCTTTTGTTTTTTTTTAAAATGTGAAATCCATCATATTTTTTCACAAATATTAGTACTTTTAATTGTTCATACTTTGTTGATAGCGTAAAATTACAGATTAAGTAAAAATAAGTTTTTCAAACATTTTTGGTGGATAGTAGGATCAGAGTAGTCTAGGACTTTTTGTTTAGTTTGGTTGATACTAGGGTAATGGTGATCTAAGATTTTAAAAATAAAATACAACTTTCAGGGACTGGTGTCATGGTGGGCTAGGAATTTTTTTGTGTAAAATTTGATGCATACTAGTATCATGGTGGTTGTGAATTTAATGTATTTCGTGGGTTTAAAGTGTTGGTTGTAAAAAGAAGTAAAAAAAAAAGAATTTGGATACCAGTGCAGGATGTATCCAATCAATACTATTGTTCTCAACCTGCCCAAATAGAGCCTGATCGGTCACCATCGTGTGTCTCTGGGCAAGATATTTTACTCTCATTGCTGCCGCACAATATAGCTTTTCACGAGTTGATGTGTCATGAAATACCAGCCAATCAATCAATCAATCATATTAGAGTCATTTGAAAACAACTAATTTTGAGACATCCTACTTGGGCAGGTACATAAACTATGTTCTTGAAGGGCAGACACTTTTTATCGAAGAATTGAATTTTCTCTGATGCTACTGGAATATATAACGAAATGTGAAGATCATGGATATGACCACAACTATATTCTGTTCCTGTTGTTACTTTTGGTTAGAATGGGAAATGTCTTCCAGGCTGAGCTCCTTCGATTATTTTTAAATGTTCATAAGAACAGAAGGGGATACAATACAATACAATACAACTTTGACTGTGTATTCCAAAAATGAAAATACTTCCAGTGCAGTCAAAACTGTGGATGGAGTCGCTGAACAATTTTTGGATTCTCCTTGATATTACGCCAACCTAGTCTTAGATATACATTTATTTTAAACAAATTATTTTAGTGATATAAAAAAATTTGAATGTTCCATAAGAAGAGCAGAATATATATATATATATACATATATACACACGAACATACATGTTGTTATAGCTCAAGATACACTGTTATAGTGGCATTAATCTTGACATCAAATGAGCACTCTTCTACAGGACCTTGTAAATTTTTCAAAGGCAAGTGGATGGCATTGCACAAAAAAGTCTGAAGAAATTAGTCAAGCATTTAGTTTCATGTGGTTTATGTGCTATGTCATCCAGTCTTTCCTTCCAGGCCTTGTAAAACGTCTGGCGGCAGAAGGTTCTTCAGTAGTTCTAATGTATGCCGCCAGAGGACCAACTGGTGAGCCTCATTCCTAGAACATGAAATTTTTCCTACGATTAATGAGGAAACAATTACGAAATAAAAATGACACAAATACATTGGAAATAACTTTAAACTTTATAATTTATTAAAAGAAAGAAAAAATATACCAGAGCGAATTATTGAAGTTCTTCCAGTGTACAGAATATTGTTGATTTCAGGACTGTAAATTTGTATATCACTTTCATCTATCAATAATACTGTAAGAAAGGTGGTCATTATTCCACTTAATTGACAGAAGATAAATGAATACCATTCACTTATATGCGAGACAGGGTTCCAAACTTTATGTTTGGTCTTCATAGATGAGGATAATAAACTAAAATCCGTGAATTTAATAGATTATGATGGTTAGCAATGCTTGAATATTGTAACCCACAATGCGACCACAGAGATTGACTTTGAGTATACTCAGTCTGTGCAACTGATGTATTCAGTATATACCCTTATTTTTGAAAACCAAAGCAGTATATGGTGTCAATCCGTGGAAAGAAATTGTTTTATTTTCTAAGGTTAAGCAATAATTTCTATGAGTGTCAAATGCCGTGAACAGTAGTTAATCGAGTTGTGGGAAAATTTCATGCAAATTTCCTGTAATAATGAGGTATATAATGATATGGAGAAAGCTGAAGTGTTGATTTTGTCCGTTGTATTAGCTGATAAATTGGTCTGAAACAAGAGGAGTGTTACTCATCTATTAATATTGTTCTTGAGCTGTTGATTTGCACAGTACAGCATAAACAGAGTTGCTATCGGCGCTTGATTGGTCTATGGATGTTATAACAAGCAAGTAAATAATGAAAGCAATAAATTAAAAAAAATGTATATGTATGTTTCTTGTGATGCCAGAGATACATGTGGTCATCACCGTATTATTTCAAGCAAGTTCGGAAACTAATTCAAATAAATATCTCGAACAGTGTTCGCGTGACTCTGTCCATTTTCATGAATGTTTCTAATCCTTCTCTAAATCCTGTTATAAAAAAGTCTTTGATCCCTACAAAGCAAAAATTCAGTTTGCTCATTAATAGGTCAAGTATGACTTTTTAGTGACCTACATATTGGAGGTGGCCACAGCACATTCTGTAACACATCTCTACATCCGGTTAGAGAGTGTGAGTTTGGAACTTGTCGCAGACGTTTTTAATGTGTTTTCAGTGATATTTGTCAAATATTATTATATATCTCGGAAAGTTTTATGTCTCATGTAGTAATCTCCTTGCAAGAGAGTTAATTAAGTCTCTAATCCTGATATATATATATTTGGTTTTAATTTATTGTCTATTGATAATAAAGTTCTAGAAAAGATTTTTGTAATAGAAACTAACCTTCAATATTCATAAATTCCCAGTCAAGTATTTAGATATGAAAAAAAAATTAAACTTTTTTTTTTGTTTTTTAAAAACCCTTTGACTTAAAAACATTCATCAAACTGGCACGCTGCAATGTTACTTGTTTCTTTACCCAGTAAATTTAAAATGACGTTACCTGGACTGTGCACTAGGTGTGGCTTCTTTACAGCTGTCAAAATAAATTCCACCTTTTCCTTTCCACTTTGGATTAACTGCTGCATCTATACTGGTCTTAGCACCTTCAAACGGTGTCCTTGTAAAAGCACCTTTACGAAAAGGATTTCAATAATAAAAAAAAGATTAGTATTGTATTTGGTTACAATTTGTACGAATGGTTTTAGCCTTCTTACAAACAAAAATAATCACTGTCTCATCTTTCAAATATAAAATAGGAGAAAAAGCATCATATCAACAGTTGCTGAACCCCTTCCCACTAGTGCCCTCAACTGTTAAAGATAGGTTATCCTATTGCCTTTTGCCCCCCCCCCCCCTTTCAACAGGCTGTAACTTCTAACCAAGTGAACCTTATCAAAGAAGTTTGTAAAAAAAAAAATGGTTTAGGAATTTAAGACACTACAATCACAATCTGAGCCCCAGTTGCCATGAGACCCTTGGCCATTTTACACCAAAATTTACTGGGAGCTGCATCAAACTAATGGATGAAAAATGACTCCCAGAAAGTTGCTTTATCGTGCTGAAACTAGAATTACAATTTCAGTTAAGGTGGCACTGACCTCTGAAATGTTGACTTTCAAATCAATTAAAAGCTGCCATTTTCCAATTTTAGTCCACCTTTTGATGACAAATGATAGGAGAAAACTCAACTTATCATGTAAGAACTGTAAACACAATTAAAATTGCACTAATCTTGACCTTTAATTTTTTTTTATCCTAAATCAAGAGGGAGTTGCCTTTAAGTGAAATGTGGATTACCCAAAAAAGAAATGCAGGAAACTTGAATTACTGGATGAAATCAAATCAAACTTAAGTCCCAGCGACTTCGCCTTTGACATTTTTTCTTAAATCAATAGGGTTCATTCCCTATGAAACGGTTGTCCATCTATCAGGTTTAACCTAAAGCAAACTCAAGTTTTCACGCCAAAAACATCTCATATATGAATGAACAGGTGGACACCACAATAATACCTCCCTTTTCATACAGGGGTATATTAATTATCAATTACAGCCATGGCAAATCTCCATACTTTTTATTACAAACCCCCCTACCCCCTTCCTGACCCGCAAACCTTGATCTAGGGGTTGTGGCACAAAATCCATTACATATATCATTACATATATTATGTGTCCTCATGCTTTAACTGCATGTATTAAGTTTGGTAAAAACATTAAAAATTTCACTGTAACTGCAATTTTTGTATTTTTTACTTTTGATCTCCTCCCACGGACCCCAGGGGAGGGACAAAAAAACTATACCCCTCTCGCAAATAGTTATCACATGGCAACCTATGCACAAAGATTGGTGAATATTTATACAGTGGTTCAGGCAGAATTAGAGCTGAGGACAGACAGAATGTATCACAACATTCCCCACCTAAATCATGGGATAATTAACAGTGGGGGACTAAGTGATAACAATGGCTTCTATGATATGAGCTGGGATATCTAGCAAACACTAATCTTTGTATTTATTTCCTTTTTTCGACTTTATTATTACCTTATGTTGATCTTCACTTTTGAAAACATGGATCAATAGCATAAGATAGTTTTTGAGTGCTCGGCTTTCAACATACAAAATGGTCTGTACATTTTAGTGTATATGTATGTATGTATGTATGTATGTTAAGGATTTAACAGCCAATTAAAAGTTAAATTCTATAAATGAAAACATAAAAGATTGCCAAAAACAAATTCAGGGAGATTAAGACTTCCAAATAGATGTAAACATGAAGTACTACAAGATAAAATATAGTTTAGTTTAAACATATTTTTATTGCAAAGAATACAGTTGGGATTGGCTAGAAAGTTCTAACAACTCCTTGTCCATACAAAGAACACTTTCTAATACATTTTGTTTCTCAAGCTTCTAATGTTAAGATTAAACAATTTAATTTCATTCTTCTTGTTCAAGTTTCCAGATTGCAGAATTATTTTCTTTTATAGTTCCCACTTGCATTATAAGATAAAATAATATCAATGTAATTACAATGTTGTTTCTGTGATTTAGCAATTGCAAGCATAGCAGATACAGAAAGGTACAAGTAAATTTACAGTTATCTAAAAAAATAATCTTGAAATAACTCATATCACATGAAGGTTTGCCTGTCTTACCTAATTTTTAAACATGTGTGACAGAGTAAAACTGAATTACAGCCCCTCTCTATTGTACAATATTAATAAATCATATCTGCATTAACCAGTATAAAAAAAGGAATATCAATACCAGCAGCTGTAAATCTGGTTTTCTGGTCAATTTTGCATAAATGCCTGATAGAAAGAGGATAGAAAGAAGAAGAAAATTAAGAAGAAGAATAGAAAAACTTAAAATACATGAGTAAACAGAAAAGTTTGCATTAATAATTTTGATGACACGTAGTTTATAGCTTATATGAATGGTGTCAGTTTTTTTTTTGCACTTTCGTCTACTAAATATTTCATAACTTATGTCTAGATTAATGCTCTAATGAACAAATATTTGTTAATTTTTTTTTACAAAGATCGCTACCAGATATCTTTTCGAGTCCAGTTGCAGACTTTTCAGTAAACAGCATGGATACAAGACTTCTCTGTAGTCCATTATAATGCAATTTGTTTTTCCTGATCAATATGTTCTACGTGGATTTAACATGACAAACTTCAAAAAAGACAACTTTGTAACCCCCCAAAATAAATCAGTTGGTCAACTATTTATAGCCGTGCCTCAAATTACAAATCTATCAATGCTATTACTGGCAGTGTGCATGAATGAAACTCACTCATGAAAACAAGATATGTACAATATGCACGAGCAAGATTTGATGTTAGTACATTCAATTAACTTCTAATTTTGGGGGGTATGATAGATTGTTCATTCAGAGAATTTGTATTGTATGTAAAATACATGGGTTTATGATGAGTTTCTAATAGACAGACAGTTTTTTAAAAAAAATTTACGATCAATTTCTTCATATAAATACACATACACCAATACATATACGTACACACATATCACGTGCACCCAGACGCACACACACAATATATATATATATATATATATAAAAGAACGCATGCCCCATTCAAAAGAAAGAAAAATGAAGGTTAAAGCATGTAATCTAGTTTTTTTAATATAGTCTGATTGTAGCTGATTTTGATAGAAAATAAAAGGCAAGAATGTTAAAATTATGTAAAAAGGTATACAAAATAAAATGATAAAGTGAAAAATATAAAATCCCTAAAAGATAGGGTCAAAATTGTGACATTTCATCCTGGCCAATAATATACTTTGTTCACCTACACCATAACATATTGTAACCAATAATACATTTATATCATATATACTTTCTTGAGTCTTCAGTTCTTAAAATGACATGGTATATATGCTGTAGGGAAAAAAATATAGTTGAAAAAATGTGTTTCAGCAAGTCCATTTTGTTTCTTACCACCCCAAATGCATTTGCCAATACAGTTCCAACAGCAGTTCCTTTCTTGTATATAGCGTGCAAATTCCGTGTTCACCACTCCTGGGTGTAGAGACGTGACGGTTACATTGGATCCCTGCAGTATGCGGTTCATGCTGAACATCTGCATCACCTGTAAACGTGAGAATAGATCATTCATTTTTTAAACTTTCAAAGTGTTCCATCAGTACCCTTCATTTTGTAGGCACTATTTAGTTACATACATACATTTTATGTACGCAAGAGATGTAATGCCTGATAATTATTGGAGTACTCCTTATGAAAATCCAGATTTTAAAGTAAATTACAAGATTCTCCAACATTCGTGGTGAAAGATCTTTTATGAATAAGCACTATTTACAACTCATGAATATCGATATCGTTCTCCTCATAATCATCAAAATTAGGGAGCCGGGTGGTTCAGTGGTCAGTGTGCCAGATTTGTGACCAGAAGGGTGTGGGTTTGAATCCTGTCCAGACAAGTCCAGATGGGCCTTCGTAGTATCTCTGGGCAAGACACTCAGCTCTAATTGCCTTGTCACAATATAACCTTTCATGTATTGTCATGGCATCAAAAATAAATCAATCAATCAATATCACCAAAATCTCAACAACATACACGATATCAACGTGTTTCAAATGATGGCATTGTTTTGATGTGTCAATTTACATGGTCTACTCTTTTTCTTAACTTTAAGTTTACTCAACACCGTTGTCAACATTCTGATAATATTTATTTGTCATGAAATGCAAGTGTGCTCTGTCTGGTAAGAATATAGCAATGGATAAAACTGATGATTCTATTCTCTTACACTCTGATACTCTCTACACCTTGATCATGATCACAAGAGACTTTGTTTCCCACATTAATTTTGAGTGCAACATCTGGCGCATCTAAATACTACCACTTTGGATTGAGCTTAGCAAAGTGGAACAGGCTGGTTAAAATGTTTACAGATGCATTTATTTCATGTTTATTCAATGTTATCAATCTTCAAAGCATTACATAACATTACATCTCTCATACTGTTGTATAGCTCAAATATAAGCATATATAATGACAACCAAGTTTAGCCTGTGGAATGGAATATCATACATGCTGGGCACAGTTGCCTGAGAATATAATTATATCATCTCATAAACAAATTGCATATAAATTATAAAAAATGATCATTTTTTGTGTTTAATTATATAAAAAGTTGCATGTACCCTGCATGTTTTGAGAAGTAGGATAGATTTATTTTATTGGTTGGTGACAGTGGTGTGTATTCCTAATATAAACAATAAATACATGTAGAGCTAATATTAATAAAATCAAAAACAAAAATTAAAATAAAATGTGATAAAATTAAGGGGATACAAAATTAACACTGAACAATCAAATTTTCAAATGAACGAGCTGCATCGTTTTACCATCTGTTTTTCATTTACTGCTTTAAAAAGTGTTTATAGGTGATACAGAACTAATAAAATTTTATATATATATATATATAAAATGTCTTCTTTCTTTCTTCTATTGTTTATCTTTTGTTTATTTCCCTATCTTTAAAACATGTAGGAGTCAAGAATTCTTCTTGGCTTTTGTGTTTAGTGTTTGTTTTGTGGATGTAAATTGTTTCTTCCCCTGACGAAGAGCTTGTTTAGCTCGAAACATTGGGAAACTGTTTTGTATTTGTGCCGTTATCAATTTTTGTGTCATTATATGTATGTATATATATCAGAAGGCTAGGCCTTAGATATGATAACATTACATTCTTTATATTGCAGTGGCCGAGGAATTAATGTATTGCAGTATGTCACTCAAACCCTAACATGTGCCGATAACCTATGGACTGCCAACCAATTATTTTGCTGGCACAGATGTGAGGATCACATGATTTGCAGGTGCACTAGCAGCTTGCTGGACTTTCAGGCGTAATGTCCGCCACCTATACGATGCCACTATATGTCACATACAATTTCAGATCGTCAGAACTTAAACAGTTTTCACCATTTTACATGAAAATTTCAGTACACACAAAAGTTAACACTAATTCACATGTGGTAAGTGTCAACATAAACTACTTTGATTTCATAAGATGTGTAAGCTAATCAGTAGTTGTGGTTATCTCTGCTCTTCCGATAGGTAATTTAATGGCCATTCAAACGTGCATGGGTGACTGTGACATCATAAAGGGAGCCCCCAAAACCTCCTATACAGAGATAGATATAACCTGTTGTGATCAGTCATGGACATGGAGAATCTCTCTTCTAATGCGTAGGACTCAAAAGGTCCACAGCGAGTGTTGCCTTGAGCTATCTTTTTCACATTTTAAAAAAGCCAGCCGCTGCTATGCTCTCCAGAACAATAGAATCAAGTCTGTATACTTGACCATCAACAATATATCCACCTTATTACTGTTATTTTTCCGCATATGTTTATGTTCCATTGTAAGCTAGTGTAGGAGTCAGATTGCACTTTAATGATAAAAAAGGAGATGAACCAATTTGTAAACTTGATGGCAAGATGCAGAGCATAGGATAGTTGGCGATCTCATTGATGGCATTACAAATGCAATGTTTATATTTTGTTACACTGATATGTGATTTATCAAATCAAATAGCATTTGTCTAAATAATAACAAAAATCAATTGAGAAACTTTCCAACTTTAACTAAATTAAATTTATATACCTGGTGCTCCTTCGATTTACTATAGTATTGAAGGCTAGGAAACTTATTGGGATCGCCTTTGTAGTTGATGGAGTTCACGTCAAATCTGGAGGCACCTTTGTGCGCGGTACTGGAAACCAAGATGATTCTGCAGTCCTCGCCAGATGCTTTCATAATTGGTAAAAGATGAGCTATCAGAAGGAACTGACTCAGGTAGTTTACCTGAAGTTTTTAAAAAGAGTATAAAATGTGAGTTTGAAACATGTACAGGTCTATGTCAGTACATATTCAAAATGAAATATGCACTTTTTGAATATAAACTTCACTTTTATGGAAAAAAATGTATTAAGCATTCTGCTACAATACTGAATCTCTTAAAATCATGTTGGACAGAAATAGGATAACAATTTTAACAATGCAGTCAGCTCTTTGATAAATTAATAGTTTTCTTTAAAGTGTTTTGTAAAATGATTTTAAACAAATATCAAGCATTACTGAAAGTAATAAATTACAAGAAATGTATATGTATGTTTCTTGTGATGCTAGACATACATGTGGTCATCACCATATTATTTCAAGCAAGTTCGGAAACTAATTCAAATAAATATCTCAAACAGTGTTCACGCGACTTGGTCCATTTAAAACTGTTCCAACACTTTTTTCTCTCCCCATTTTATAAATAAACTGACCATTGATAAACCGCTATGTATTTCAGATCAATATTTAACATGGCAAACCATCGGAAAAGACATATCTCTTTCATTTCCATGTGGCCTATGCACTAAAATACATATAAATAAAAGCTCTCCACAGTTTACATTGATGGATAGTAATACTGTACTCACTTGAAACATCCTTTCATATCCATCTTCAGATAATTCTGCAAGACAATATGCATTTCACATTTGATCATAAACATATTATTTGCAAAGCATGGTTTATAGCTGTTACTGACAGTGTTTTGTGTCAATAACTGTTATTGACAGCGTTTTGTGTTTATAACTGTTATTGACAGTGTTTTGTGTTGATAATTGTTACTGACAGTGTTTTGTGTTGATAACTGTTATTAACAGTGTTTTGTGTTGATAACTGTTATTGACAGTGTTTTGTGTTGATAATTGTTACTGACAGTGTTTTGTGTTGATAACTGTTATTGACAGTGTTTTGTGTTATGGAGAGAGTGTAGCAAGATTGTCTTACAATACAAAATGTTTTCATATAATTTTTAAAAAAAAGAACAACAGAAAATAGGATTCAATGGGGAATGAACTACATCGAATGCATATGCATATACTATTTCATTCTGCTAAGTTGACTACGTATACTTTGGATCATTAGAAGCCATTCTGCATGTCAAAATTGGTCTTTTCCGGTTTCAAAATACATGAATAAACTTTTTGTTTGTATCAACATTGGATGATTTTGCAGATGTTCTCTTACCAGATCAGACACCTGCCAGATTCAGCCTACAATTGCGTTTGCCATGCTGGGGGGAGGGGAGACTATTGTTGTACCTTTTTTCCCCGTTCTCATACCAGCAAGAGCTTAATCCCCCAACCTTATATCAGCTCATCTAGAGGTCTCTTTGGTTGTGCCTTACTTCATCATCCTTATTGCCTACAAACGTTCACAATGCACACTGCAAGCATTGTTGTTACATTTTTTTTCAAACTTGCAAGATAAACTTGTTCTCTTACCAGCAAAGACATTTATTACATACACTAGAATTTCACTGTAAACCGACACACCAATAAAAGACCTTATGAAACTCACCGTAAGGTGAAAGCCCAAGACCAGCATTACACACCAGGATGTGTAGAGGTCTCCCGGATTTTTTGAAGGCCTCAACAAAAGCCATGGTGGATTTGAGACTCATTAGATCTAGGGGCATAAACTCCAGATTTAGTGAATCTGTAATTCCTGATGTTTCCTTCGCCTTCTCTGCTCTAAACTCCTCCTGTATCCTTTCGATAGCCTGATATAGAAATACAAAACATAATTTTAATGTGGCAATAATCCTTGTTCATCCCATCCAAATTATAGGAATTGTTAAGGAAGTAACAATTTTGAGTTTTTCTTCTCAATTTAAAATTGCTTATCAATCTTACACTTTTTTAAAGTAGTTATTTTCTTAAGACACCTGCTAATAGCCATGGGTTTCCAATTTTGTTTCAACATGTTATTTTAAAAATATTAAATCGGGCATGCTCATATTTTTAATGCAACTGTGCATCTGTATCATGAGCTTCGATATGATTCAAACTGACTTCTTAGCAATTCTCTTTGCTTTTGAAGGACATGTAGCACATTCTCATTTTGAATGTCAAAATAAGAACAGAATATTTTCTTAAAATCTTGCAGTAGAGTTTATATAAGTTCAATGTCTTTTATCAAACGCACCTGCTGTGCCTTCTCCTTGGAGCGACAGGCCATTACAACATTGGCTCCCATCATAGCGATCCATTTGGCAGTCTCGTATCCAATTCCTGGAAATAATTAGTGATCACAACTGAATCAATGTTATGTTGGTGCTACATGGTATTCATTTGGACGACACCCCAGACAACCCATGATCAGGAAACCAGGTGTGATGAAGAACATGGGAAGGGTAAACATGATGGGGACAAAACAAGGTTTTAATTCTACTTATTTTTTCTGTCACATTGTTGATACTAATCAACTACACAGAAAATGTAGATTACACACGCAGATTTTCAGCCAAATATTCTGAGGCAAAATAACATAATGAATTATTAAAATTGATCTTCGCTTCTTTTGCACTAGAGGTTTTGCATTTCTTACTTTCTTTTCTTATTAATGATATTTAAAGCTATTGGGAACTCCAGCAAAATTATCACAATCTGCATAATTTTTCTGAGGAAAAAGGTTGAATTTTCATCATTATTTTAGTCATGAAAGTCCATTTACTTTATTGTCATGCCTTCCTTGACAGAATCTCCACAAAGTGATTATTTTGGCATCCATGTGCCTACATCTGTACGTCTCTACATATGTCTATCCACACCCTAGATTAAGGTAAATTAATTTTTAAAAATTACATTAAGCTATATGTTACCATGGGTTTTTATTTTAATTTTGTTCAATAAAATATGGGATCAACAAAAAAGGTGTGGGTGTGTATCTTGTGTCTGTAACGTTTGAAGTAGAGAAATTTTGGTTAATTGAAAGATGATCTTACTGGGGTTCTTTCTAATCATAATTTGCATTTGTAAGCAAACCATGTTAAGAAATTTATGTTCCTATTTACGTCTTCCCCCTTGTTCTATGTGAAAAGTTCTTGTGTCCTGTTGTTTATATCATTCATTGCAGTAATTTTCTTTTTATGACCAGCACTAAACCAATTCTTAAATTGGTGTAGTTTTCTTTAAATGTCACTTCTGATTTAAACTCTTTCCAACCATAGCTCCGTAACTCATGTGCGCATGTGTGTGTGTGTGTGTGTTGCAAGTGCACACAGAGGTTAAGAATAATTAAACAAATTCTGAGTCGCTGATTGATAACTATGTTACTGATGATTTAATAATGTTTGAAGAAAAAGTTTGGACAGCTTTAATTTGTTACTTTTCTCTGTCCGCAAAAACTTAACAAATAAGCACTTAAAGCAGTATGACACTGCACCCCACCGCTTTTTTAAAAAACTCATTTTTCTCTCTGTCTTCAGATGCTTATTACAACACAAAGAGTATATTACCCAATTGTCAAATTGTGATTACAGTAAAATTTTGATCACAAATTTAAACTCATTATACACCAATTCATCACCTTCAGTTTTGCATATTTACCAAGGAAGATTGAATCTGGAAGTGACATTTCAAGAAAAACTGTACCAATTTAGTATTGCCATAGAAAGGAAATTATCGCCTTGAATGACATAAAGGGCAGGTCATGGACAATTTGCACATAGAACTTGGGGATCGACTGAAATAGAACATATATTTCTTTATGTGGTTTGATTACAAATGCATGAAGATAATCTTTCAATCAATCAAAATGTTTCTACTTTAAATGTGATATACATATATAAATGACCTTTCTCGTGACTAAAACAATCATGAAAATTCAGTTTTTTTTTTCTTTTTTTTTTTCTTCACAAAATAATGTGCAAATTACGATAATTTTGCCCAAGTTCCCGATCGAGAAGAGCAACTTCAACCATTCATGATGCAATTTTGCCTCAGGATATATATATATATATATATATATATATATATATATATATATATATATATATATATATATTTGTGTGTGTTTGTGTGTTCAGCACCTCATGTCTTTACCAATGGCCAATAGCCGGTCCACCAGCTGTTGTGTATGTGTGTGTGATTGCAGAGTATTACCTAAAACATACAGATAAACATGTAAGAACAAAAACTGGCGATGTCCCACACAGGTGACTGAAATGTAGAGAATACATACTAACTTTGAGCGTTGGATAATTGGATTTAGCTAATATTTCTAAGTTAGTTTATTTTAGCAAATGAAATGTCTGTAAAACTTTTACAATTTGTGTGCGATTACAGATTTTCCTATGCAAATTAAGGTAAATAGTGTCACTATTAATTTTGTCTGATTATTTGCCCTTCAGTGCAAGTTTCAAATCACGGTGTTCCATTTATACCTATATGTACCATAAGTAGAACAGTCAAAGTCTAGTTGTCAAGTTTTCGCGTCCTAGTTTGTGGCACAGTTGAAACTGTCATAATGCAGTACGCCCGAACTCACTAGGTGCGAATACACTCAAGCATGTGCACGTTGACCTGCGTGTAGACATTGTTCTATACTTTCTACAATGTGGTCTACATACATCCAGAATGCGTCTTGCGTGCATGCTGGAAAGACCTTAATGGAAACAACGCAACTCCTCCGTTTTCTTTTAAACACACACGCACAAACACACATATATATATTTCCAACTGTGTATATACGTTTCCTCATATGTATGTATATGTATGTGTGTAACTAACCTGTATTAGAACCAGTAACGATCACGACTTTCTCCTTGGTGAACTGCACTATCGGGAAAGACATACCTCCACCCATCTTTACTATGTCTCTCAGTCACACTGTTTGATAGTATGGATTAACTAGCAACGGAAACGTTCACCGTTGTTTGGTAGATTGGCTCATAGTGTCTCTAAACGTGCTGTGTCACAGAGCTATATTGTTTCGGGTATTAAATACCTCCTAGGAAGATATTAGGTAATATTAGGTAAGAGGGACGCGGGGTTAAAAATCAGCATAAGAAGTGTGGAAGGAATTATATCACACTAAGACGAATATCCAATACATCATTTTAAATTTTTTTTTATCCAATTTAATTTTTACAAACATTGTGCCCCTAGATCCTAGGAATGCGAGGTAATAATGCGGAATTTAAATAAACGAAAGCATTGTTCAGGGGAGATAAGCTGTGGTGACTTGTGACAAAATTGACTGTTGCTGGGAAGTTGTAACGCACCTAGCATACTCAATGAAATCTTTAACATAAATTATTTGTTTTTTTTTCTGGAGTAAAAATCTTAATGTCCCGCATTCATGCAACTCCTCAACTTGAGTTCACACTGAAGCTCAAATATTGTTTATTTTGAATTATCAATAATTATTAAAACTGTAAAATAGACCTCTATATTTTGAGCAACAGGGAATCTGAACAGATCTAAAGGATCGGAAAATGGTCACAAAATCACTTTCCCGCGTGGTCCTGCCAAAAAGCCCCCCCCCCCCTCCAACAAGCAAAACAAAAAATAAAACAAAGAAACAAAAAAAAAAAAAAGAATAACACTAACAGCAAAATACCCTCCCCCCCCCCCAAAGAAAATAATAATAATAATAATAATAATAATAATAATAATAATAATAATAATAACATAAGGCTTAAAAGATTCACGGGGGAAAATAGTGGAGAAAGGATGATTTAAAAAGGAAATGAAAAAGGTCATTTAATAGCCGATACCTGTCAATCCTAGGATGATGTTGCTCTGGTTTATGCTCTTAGACAATCCTTGGACAGAATTCATTCCGTTTCTTACAGTCAATTGTGACGGATATTGCCTCAGCTGATTACATACGTGTTTGAATTTAACCCCATTAGAGTTTCTAGAGCAAAACGAACCTTGAAATTCCCGAGGTAATTCAAACTTTCACACGATCACGTGCCTGAATTCAACCCACGAGCGAAACAAAGGCTAGGAATTCCAGATGTAATTCAGACCATGATAACAGCTATCCCCATAGGATGAAGTGCAGATAGCTGTTTGTGTGCATGTGTGTATGCAAGCAGTTTTGACGAATGAAATCAGACTACCATGTGTCCCCAATTAAATAAATAAATAAATACAAATTGGAGAATTCATGTTGGGGGGTTGAATCCACAGTGTTTGTAAGCTACTTTACTAGTATCCATAATTAAATCCTTACGGCCACAACTCACTTAAGAATGCTTAAAAACGTTTTTGAGATAGCTTTCGCTTGGTACAACACTACCATAATCTTTGACTCTATGTTGGGTAAGCATAAAGATTACAGCTTTAAATATTTAAATATCCCATGTTATCGTGTTTGTATATTGTCATATTATAAAATTATCCAATTTAGGTTGCTTTAGCAATAGTACACAACTAAAGTGCGTTGTTTTAAGCCATCACTGAATGACAGAGATATGGCCTCTGGTGATGTACGCATAAAATTAGGTTTTCAAGTTATCCAGTAGTATTGATTTGTTGTGGATCATGTATAGTAGTAATGGCGAGAACAGGTATTTAAGAGCTCAGTGATGGCTTAAAACAACACACTTTAGTTGTGTGGGGCAAATCAGGTTTATTCAGAATAATATCTAAAGAGTTTTTGCCTGCCATTAATATTTTAAATTAATAAATTTATGGGGCCTTAAAGTTATAAATTGATTTATATGGCAGATGTATAGTTTGTGTTAAATATTGTTAAAAATAAAACAAACGTGCATTTTATTTTTGAAAAACTATCAGCGCATGGTAATTAGCCAATACCATATGTGTTCAATCGGATAACGCGTTCTGTTTATAAGAAAAGTGTAGGCCTAAAGTTTTTTAAGCGCTGTCATATCATTTTAGTTCAGCTTCTAGGGAATTACTATGTACGTGCATACATCAACTAAGTGTTACCAGAGGAAATCGATGGTATGTACATGGTAATGTAAAGTAGTTGAACTTTCTTCTGGTATCTGAGGGATCAATAGCTTCAAATTAGTGTATCTCTCGGAGACCCGGACGGACAAATGATATGACAGACAGATTTTGCTAAAAGTTATTATAATTTTATGATTATGATTGAAAGGTTTACCGTATTTAGCATCAGCAAAGCGAAATGTGTACAGGCTGCTTTGTTATTGACTCGTTTGTGCCTTTAACAGTATTTACAATTACGGATTTAGTTTTTATGGGACTTGGATATTTGGTAGTGAAAAAAAGATGCTACTAACACTAACACTGATAGTGCACGATCTACTACTGCAGATAAAACCATACCGAAGGATGGCGATTGTGATACTTTTCTTAATTTCTTTGTGGGGTTCTGCTTTTCCTTTGGCTATCAGCTCGTTTTTTGCCACCCCATAGATGACAACAAAAGCGTATGACTTGTGTGATGCAGCCCGTATTTCGTTTTTCATAGCCGTATATTTTGTCGACTTCTTCGAGGATAAGCTTAAACTCATTCTCAGAGACGGCGTTGTCCTGGAGCGTCTATGATATGTGATTTGATATTATGTTGAGTTTTGTATCGACGAGGACGCGGATTTCGTTGTGCTTTTAGCCTTCAGGGACAGCCGCCAGATAATGAAATTTCCAGCCATGGAAACCGGCCCGCAGCTCAAAGCTCAAGGGCAACTGAAATTGGGGCGGCAATGTTATTGACAATAGGCCAATCCCCGCTACACCTGTGCCCACAGACACGGTAAGTGCGATGTCAGCGCCATCAAACGTGTTATGTGGATCTTTGAGTTTTGGGTATAGTGACATAATAACTCCTCTATGAGAAGCGTAATATGAAAGTTTAATTGATTTTTGGTGGTGGTGGTGGAGAGGGAGGTTAGCTGTCACGCGGGCACGCACCCCTAACCTATCGCCGTTGTGTATTGGCAAGACAGCGATGTAGTGAAAAGAAAGGTCAGTTTCATTAATATTTTTAGATCCGGAAATGGCACGATCTTCAACATGTCCGCCAACACGCTCGCCAAGAGTCACAACCAACTTGCCTTCTGTTCGCAGGGTTTGTGATTGTGTATATTTTTTTGCTGATCCCCGTAATGTGACTGAACATATCTTTTTCGAATATCACAGTTTTTTAGTCTGGTGGGCAAAGTGATAGAAGGAGTTACATACCCGAAGGAAAGGTTACTGTTAAAAGCTCTCAGCCGAATACCACTGCGGCATTGTAGTAGCAATAGCTCCCCCCCCCCCCCCCGCGCTTGTGCTCGGTACTTTTGGGGTTTTGTTCCGGCAGCTCAATTACCTCTTGCTGATCACTTGTTGGCTTAGGGTTTTTTCTAGGTGATCTAATTGTTCAATATCATTTTGCTTTTCATTCTCGTTCCATCTTAATGTGAACTGAAGCGCGTCAACCCCATGTTGGAGCAGATACTCTTCAACCAAGGGTTTATATTTCCTGTTGATGTCAGCCTGGGCAAGTTTTGCGAGCCCCTCCAAATCTCCATCGTGGTCCTCCAGACGGCACCAATGATTCGTATTCTTCGTTTATGTATAGTTAAACCATTACCTTATTTTACCTTTATAGCGATTTCTAATTACTTGCCACATTCGGCATTACTTCCAGTATGTGCCATTAAGGCTCCGTTTACACAGATTCGAATCGAGGTCCACGATCCGTCACCCCGACTCCCGTGGATGTTAATGAAATAAAAACCGGCGCCAGGGACGGCGACAGTGTCGTTGTCATTGCTGAGTGTAAAACCACGAACATTTTGAAAATGTTGTGTTGAATCCCAACGATACAAACCGGACGCATTTATTGCCGTAACCCCACCAGCTCATGTGATTCTGTCGGCCGTTGAGTACATTACTCTCTTCTAGTTCACAAAATGAGGTGCGGGCTTTTCGAGACGCGCAGGCGCTGATGCAACCAGCTGATGCCGATAGCTCGTCCCGTGTCACATACTTGGGAAGGTCGGCCTTTGTTATGTACGCAGGAGTTTTTACCTGCAGTGCCTCTTTCCTCGCTAAAAGGTAGTGATGACCAAGAAGCAGCGTGTGGTGTGTTTTTTTCATATAAAATACGTATAGTAAGCTCATGGACGTGATCTGCACCAGTGTGGTTTTCCATAGGAGACAGTACGCGTGTCCCCATAGGACTCACAATCCACAGGAATAACTTGTAGCAGGGTACTGTTGTTCCCATCAAGAATACTCTCAGTTGTATTTATCTGATCGAGATGGATATAAAGCCGTGGGATGTTGACGAATGCAGGTGGATTGGTGCTACTTTTGCTATGCCTTCCACGAAAATCTCGGCCTTGTCGAACCCAAAGATGAGGGCTAGCTGTATGTCAAGACGCAGCGTATAGTTTTGGGCAATGGTTGTGGTGCTGACCCGCCCGGATTTCTCGTTCTAGTCCGCAGTCACTCCAGGAACGGCAGCCTGAATTACTTTTTCGACAGTATTTATGTTATAATACCCATCCGGAATGGTGATGATATCCAGCAGGATGTCATGTACCCCATCCGGTTGTGTTATTCTTTTCGACGAAGAGGAAACAACACCAAATGTATTGATACGAAGCGCAGACAAAATGTTGAACGATCCTGGACTGTGCGAAATCTCCTGTAGCGCTAGGCGCGAATATGAGTCGGTGCATCACCTGTTCTAGAGCCACAGGCACAACTAGAAGATTGGTCAGTACAACATACATTGCCAGCACTTGTGTGAGAGCGATGGTATTACCTCGGGCACTTCGCTTTAATAGCGACGTAAAGTACAGCACCAGCGGTGTTTTACATACTGCGATGCCTGAAAGAGCGCAGATTCACGAACTGCTGCTTAAACTTGGCACCTATGTACGTGATGACGCCTCCTTTCATGGAAAATTCGTTGACTTTGTCCATAATTATGCTCTGCCTCATGTGAAAACAAATGTGATGTATAACCGCTGGCATTTTGGAAATCCGGAGTCTGAGATGATGTTTTGGCGGAATCAATTGAATTTTCCCATTTTGTGCGCGACGACCGGCTGCGGCGAATGCGTTGGCGACCACCTTCAATCTAATACCCTTCCACTTTTACTACCAGGTAAATAAAAATTATTCAGATGGAGTGCCTCTTACCAAACCAAACAACGTGGCACGTGTTTGACAATAACATTGATATAGCTGCTTACGAGCGCAGTTATAATGAGTTTGGAGTAAATAAAAACAGATTGGCTATACGACCGTGGTGATAACAAAGGTCTAGGTGTGCTGCATATTAGTTTTGTTCCAGGAGGGCCAGTTCATTTATCAGGCCTGTGGATATGGGAAGGCGTTCTCACTCATGATCCACATCCCACTGTATTTGACCCAACGTATTATATGTTTGATGACCTTCTAGGTGGAAAGTAGCACGATTGCCTATTTCGCGCAGGACGAGGATAAAGAAGCAGAGAACGCTTTTGTGTATTTTATGCCAGACAAATCACACGGCATTACCAGCGCCGGTGAGTGGCGCCTAAATGAAAGCGTTCTACTGTACGTTTGGGGAATTTTGGGCGCACAAACCGAAATGAGCTCATCAACATTGGCAAAAATCAGTTTTTTGGCAAACGTGGCGGATATGTTGGGGCTAAAAGATATAGACACCCCCAGCTTATTAGCTAAGTACCAGTCGTTAATGGACAACGCTGCAAGTAAGCTAGATTATGTTGTAGGAGAAAATCTTTACCTAATGCCATGTAAAATAACACTAAAAATTGGCACCCACGCAAGGTATAACAACGCTCTTATTGTAGCAAGCAGAAACATGGTAGCAGGCATAAATATCAATATTCGGAAAGGACACCTACCCAACCACCCGCGCTTGTCACATCAGCGCCATAACCTTAACAGCCGCAGTCAACGAAGCACGAAGAGGTCGGCTTAGACCATTCTCGCGTCGTGAGAAGCAACAAGCTAGCTAGCGCTTCGCCTGTTGGAGCGCTTATGGCGTCGGTTATTGCTAGCTGAGACGATAGCGTGGGTAGAACAGTGGAAAGCACGCCACAATGGAATCTGAAAATCAAGAGTCCAATAAAACGACATTGATTGTTGCTGGCATCACGGCGGAGCTTTTAGTTCTTACGTTCGCGTTCTATGAGCTCCCGCAGCGCTTGCGCAGCTGCCGGCTGAGAACGCGACAGCTATCGTGAAGGTAAGCACAAAGAGGTTCGCGGCTATCCAGCCAGTGGCATTACCAGCGGTCCTAAGCAAGAACGACACGATTGACCCAAAAATTCCATTCCTGACATAGCCGTCGCCACTTTTTCTTCTAGCGTTTTCAGCATACCAGCCAGCTGGTCCAGATGCTTTTTTGTCCATTTTTTCGTGCCGTCAGAATCTGGTTTAGATGCCGGGGCTTGATATGGAGTTAGCGATGTGATTCCGCCGCCTGTCCCTGCAAGTACTATCATGCTTATGATGAACACATGCGCGGTGAGAATTCAGGCTATGGTGATGCCCTGCTTGCGGAAGGGTATTCTCAGCCTCTGGGCTTGGGGGGGGGGATCATTGTGCATAATTATGTTAATTGCTTTCCCTGATCCGGTTGAACTGGGTGCGAAGGGCTTCTCCGTTGGTGCTGGCAGCCTCTAGCCGCGGCCCGCATTCGCCTTATAGATTTCTAATGCTATCTCGTGTCTCCTGGCTCATCCTTTCTGTTTTCTCATTGGATAGGCTCGTGTCGTTTTCTATCCGGGTCAGCTTTTGATTTTCTACTGCGATGTAGTTATCGATCTCAGCAAAACTTCGAGAGGTTATTTAAAGCGCCACGTTGAGGCCAAGGAGCTATAGAATTGGGACGTTGTTAGATTCCTCTGCTGCCACTTCCTTGAGCGATGTGTCCTTTGATCCTACTGCAGCGAGTATCTCTACATTTGAGTACTCTGTCGTTTCAAACAGCGACTCTTCTTGTAGTTTTTGTGTTGTCTTTTTGCTGACAGCTCGTTTTGGCTTTTCTGTCAACATATATTCATATATTTTAACGTGATAGCGATGTCGTAGATAGGAAATGGCGTACGGCATAGTTTTCCCTGCAACCTTACGTTCGAGATATATGTAATCTTTATCCGTCATGACCAGTAATAATCCGTCTTGCACCGTATAGTCTGAATGTACAGGAATTGTTTTTAAGCTGTTATGATTAAAAACGTTATCAACCTTCACGTTGCGGAAATCATTCAAAGCTGTTATTAAGTCTCGTCTTTGGTGTTCTTGCAGCCGACGTTCAATACCAGTGTATATACAAAAATAGTCGGGATAGTCGGTAAACGAAGTCTCTTCATCTGGTGCATTGGGATCTTCCCAGTCAGTTGTTGGCGTATAGGGATATTCCCGGCCATTCATTTCTAAGTCAAAGCCTCCTTCAACCATATTTTGCTTGTCGGAACTACGGGAACAGCAGCAAGTAACCATGCACGCTTATTGCAGAGAGGGCATGTGAACTCCAGTAGCAACATAGCTGAACAACAAGATGTCTCAATGAGGAAACAAACTCAACCCATTTCGCTACATCCGCCGCGCGCTTGGTACAAAGTGAACAATCCATGTACCATAGACCAAAACCAGATGCTAACTGTCAGATTTCTAAATCTTGACAGCTCAGATGTTAATGTGTCTGGCACCGCCATACTGGCATTTCGCAATTACTTTGAGCGTAACCGGTAGACATTTATTTATCAAACATTTTTTCAGCATTTTCAGATTCGCTTTTTTTCTGTTGATCTTTTAAAATCTATATCAAGCTAGTACTCGATGCAGATTGAGGAAATGTCATGTAGTCATATTTGAGTTAATTTTGTAAAATGTCCAAGTTGTCGATTAGAATAAACTGACTAATCATTGATCTAACATTGCAAATGACTACGTCTGACAATGATTTGGAAATGTTAACACCTTTAGCGTTTTCAAAGAGTTTATACGTCTCCTTAATTTGTTTCTCCTCCAGTTTTTACAACTCATTTCAATCAGGGTTTCACCTGTTACCTCTTTGTATGTTCCATTTTCAGTAACTACGTTCAATTTATGTTTGTACTCTTCGGTTTGTGTTGAATTGTAGGTTGTTTGAAACATCTGAAAATTCCAATTCTTTAAGTCGTGTCGTGCGCTACTCGTGTGCTTTGCGCACTTTGTCCATTTTTTTTTTTTTTTTTGCTATTTCAATAACGGAAAAAAATGGCCGAGAGTGGTGGGGATTTGGAAATGAGGAAATTGAAAATCCTGCAAATCAAATGAATGCAATGATATTATTAGAAGCACAAGTCCAAACAGAACTTGCTGATACAGTTACTCTTGCTAGTTGTGTTGTAGATCAAGGTCAGGGCGTTTTAATACTTGATAAAAATATTTATATAAATAAAAACAATATTGGGAGATCAAATTAGATATTCTGGCTATAAAGTAGGTTCCGACTTTGCAAGCAACTATGCAATAGATATGTATAGAAGTAGTAAGAGTGAAATATACATCAATTCCACAGATAGATCCAAGAATGTAATTCATTTAAAGATTAGCAAAAGTGCTGGTACAAACCTTTTAGCACCTAGTTCATTAGAGAACAACGCTGGAGGATCTATTTTTTTTTTCTTAAAAAAACTTAAATGCTGAGGACTTAGCAAGTGGAGTTAATGATATAAAAGAAACACATCCTAAATATCTACTAGAAAATAATGTTCTTCAAAGGCAGCACATAAAAAGTACCCGAGGAAATAGAGATGCAGATTTTGATGTACAAATCCACAGCTTAAAAATGATGACAATTGAAAACTGTGATAGGTGAATTGTTAGATGAAATACAAAGAGTACAACATTCAACTGCAGATCAAAAAAAAATTGCCAGACGATTATTTGCCACAGTAAGAGTACAACATTCAACAGCAGATCAAGAAACAATTGCCTGAAGATTACTTGCCACACAAAGCGAGAAGAGAGAGAAGATGATATAAATACGCTGTTGCAATTGCCGCCTCAAAAATATAATTATCAGTTCAAAATTAACTGGACCTAAAATACAGATTGATTAATACATTATACTTTTATTCAGTCTAGCTATTCCCTCATCTGTTAATCCGTTGCTATGTTGCAGAAAAAAGTAAGTCCAGTCGGTAGTTTCTTCTTTGTTTGTCATAGAACTTATGTCATCAGCTGACAATGTTCTCTGGAGGTATTTAACAGTACCTGCTCCTGAATTTTAATGACGTTTGTAAACAGCTAGCACAACAGCAGGTGTATGCGCCTCAAAACATTGGTTTACAGGTTAGTGTTCTTCTGGTGCATTATTTATCATGTATTTGTTGTTGTTGTTTTTTATTTCCTGGAGGTATCTCCAGTCATGATGTTGTGGAATTTCAAAGTTGTTGCAGATGAAATTAAATTGTTTCATATCCAAAACATTGCTATTTGATGTTAATGCATCTTCATCAGACAAATGTATTTTACATTCAAACAACACTTTTCGCATCTGGAAATAGCAAAAACAAATTTTTAAAAAACCCATGAAACTTGTATACTGATTTGATTAATTCTGATAATTTTTTATATATTATATTTTATATATTAAATGCTAGTAGGAAATCCACAGCACAGTGTCTTCATTTAGGATGAAACCTATTAGTCTATTTTTATACACTTAAAAGTGTTAGTATATGCTAAATACAAATATTAGCATAAAATTGACTTTTCTTGTATAAATACATTGAGCCTCTATTTACTGTCTATTCATATTCACATGTAATATCTTTTCCATATAAAATTTCCACTGATCAGTTGCGAGCTGAAACTGAAATTGTCATTGTTGTTCATTATAATTTATTTGATGCATAAAGTTGCGTTTTAGTGTCTATATCATAATATTGTGGAAGTAAAACCATAATACTATTCGACCCTGTATGTATATGCTTATAATTTTGAAATTATGAAAGGTGCGACCATGAAATTCTGTACTGCATCTGGCAAAATATATATTTATTTATATTTTTCACTCCACTCATGTCCTTGAATGTGTACAACAACCTTTTCTATGCGCTTGTCAAATCTTGACTTGAGACCAAGTTAACGCTCCACAATTTTCGTCTATTCCTCTTCGTTTCCATCATCCTGTTTATCACCCTGTATAATAGTATCCTGCAGATCTAGGTCTTTCGTCTCCTTCAGGAACGTGCATGCTAGCGCCGAAATTGCCATTAGTCCTCCACTGGTCAGGTACAGCAGCCCGTGGATGTCATAACTCTGTAGTTGTTCAATATATAAATAAATATGAATTGGAGTAAGAGGGGAACAGGGTAGAATTGGATCTTTTTAAAGCGACATTATTTTGTATGTTCTTTGTTAGGGACAGAGATTTTATTTATAGAGGATACTTTCTTTTCCTACGTTAATACCGGATATATTTCATCGTGTGGTACAACAAAACTGGATATTTTAACGTTAAAATATATCGTTTTTGATACCACAAGATGAAATATATCCGGTATTTACGCAGGAAAACAAAATTTTCTTTTTATTATATACCAAACTTGCTCCAGAATAGAGGCTTAGAAGATTAAACTCACCCTTCAGCACAACACCCCACCCCCCTTTTCGTAAATTCACCTCACTTTTATAGACTGCTCATAAAAATATCAGTGACTTAAGAGAGCGGTAGTATTGGGATGACCTAATGTGTGGCAGTAAATTACATTTTTGACATTTTGTAAACTATTTGATCATATCTGACCACAAAAAAGTTCGATTCAGAAATGCATCACAGAGGGTTTATCAAGGTTATCAAGTAAGGGGAAATAACTTCACAGAGACGCGAACGGATTCGAGTCAAATTTCTTCAGCAAAAACTAATTGTTATGTCTGAAATGCAATGCATCTTCAATGTATTTGTTATAGCTCAGAAAGTGCTCGTTTTTGTTGCTGAAGGTATAACTTCTGAAGGCACACACAATCAAGCGCCGCATGGCATGATAGGAAATCTTATATTTTCACTTGTGAAAATATAAAGATATATTTTTCATATGTAAAAATATAGGAATGAAAAAAATATGAAAATTATTTCGCCAATAAATTTCTATATTTCACACTTAAGGATATAATAAATTTATTGTTTTTTAAAATTATTATTTATTTATCTTTTACTATGGAACTACTATTTACAGGTGTATATATGTCTTAAACATATAAACGGAAGAATATTTTTAAAGCGAAGAAACACTTCTCAGACCACCACCACCCTGGACCAAATGTGGTCGACGCCTAGAAAGTGGACGATTCCGAAATCGCATCACGATAAAAATGCTGATTTGGGTTTTCTATTCCGGTTCAAATCCAAAACTGCGACAAATATAGCAAGATAGATAAATTTGTTATTTACATCTTTGTTGTACAATTATGTAATTAACAGGAAGTTCATAATTTCATAGACCTATTTTAGAGAAATATTGTTTTCCATTGAACTTTCTTCGTCAAAACTCACTAAACGTACGTAAAAGTCTCTTGAAAGATCGAAGAGCTATAACATATCACGATTTACTGACCAGTGTCAATATCTGAGGCGCAACGATTGAACCAATTTTCCCAATACTTTCGATGGTGCTCCCTCCAATTCTTCTGAAACATATAAATCGAGAAAATTGTCAATTTGGATTGAGGGAAAAAAATAATACTATTAGCAAACCATTCATGTCATGAAGTAGGAAAACTATTCACTCCTTTCAGACATTAATTTTGAATAAATATTCTATTTCATAAATAGTGTGTTTGCTCTGAGCGCTAAGCAGAAATTTAAAGATACTTAGAGAATACGCCTTCTCCGTTAACTTTCTCAATATAATAGATAGGATCACGTGCAAATGAGCAAGCTCCTTGGAAAGATTATTCTACATTTTTGTGAAATTCCTCATATTTAGCATTAGACTGTATTTTATCATAATCATAAGAATGGACAGATACTAAGGCCTGATAAAATATAGCAACCAACCTGACAACTGTTGGGTACAATTCATGACACCAGAGCGTCGTCATCTCCCATGCAGCACTGACAAACAATTTCGAAGTTACGGCAAGCACTTGTATCAACCAGCCTTTGTCAAAATCTAAAAATATTGATTGCGTAGACATTGCAAATATTACTAATAAAAAGAATCATATCGCGACCGTCTTAGCTATTAATTTTCTTTGATTACAATCAGCCAGTCGTTATGTTTCTAAACATGAACAAACAGGAAACTTATCGTAAATCGAGGAAAAATATTCACCATTTGTTAAAAGCAAATTTATGATAATCACTTAGGATCTATTAAGTTGTTCATAATTTGATCATTTACGTTATCCCGAGAAAAAGCATAAATTCGAAGCCAATATTCGTTCATTTGAAGAAGTGATGCACTCGTTACTTCTTTCAATAGCTCCAGTAACTTCAGTTATAACTGCAAAAGTGAAATACTGTTGCCTTTTGTTTTTGAAGTAATTTGTCTCATGAAAAGCTATATGACACTTATTTTGCCCGATTTTCAAAGATGTATTTAAAATAAATTTCTGACATTACTGAAGTCTGGTTATTTCATTAAGTCAGTGGACAAAGTTCGAGTGAACCGAATGTTTTCTTCCACCACAAACATAATGTGTTAAGGACCATTGATTGTTCTGGAATATTAAGTACATGGTGCAGAATTAAAACTATCGTGCTTGAAAACGAATATCAAAGTATGTATTTGTAGCTAACATTAACTTTCGAAGTATAAAAAGTGTACTCTTTGGTTTTGAGAGAGTAGGAACGTAACAATGGCAAGAGTCGAAAAGATTTACCTATATATTGCATTACGCCGACGCCCAAAGCCGCTGCTCCGGAAACGAGGTAACATGTAAATGAAGTCCACCTCCTTCCACCCCTAATTAGGTCATAAATAAATTTTAAAAAAAGGTGTAATTGTATTAATAGAAAGCTAACTTGGTTCAACAGATACCGAACCACCACAATTATTGATACAGAAAAATATAAAAACGAAGACGCACGTGCATGAAGAGGCGTTGTCAACAGATGGTTCATAATAGATTAACAGTTTAAATTGCTGACAGTGAAGCCTAAACACACGGAAACGTCAAAAATTTTATTTAAGTTTTAGAGTACATATTTTTTTGTGTCCATTTCCACGTAAAACATGCGACATTAAATAGAAGATGAGCCTAATATAGTGGTACAAGTATTTGTATTTCCATTACAAAGTCTTCAGAGCTTGACATGATTCAAACTTTTGTGAATTTGAAAAGCCAGACCTTTCCTTTCTCAATCATGCAAATAGCGAGCAATCGATACTGCTTCAAAATGATAGATTCAAAGTCTTAAGGTGCCGTCATATTTAAACCGGATTCCCTGCTCTTCTACACTCTCAACCTACCGTCACAACAAGGAAAGAAAGGCAGAAGACTTGACTGAATATAATAGTCTGATTCGAATCTTTCTTGAAACCATCAGCAATATTGTCGATATCGCAAGAACAAGGTTTCGCAGTGCAGCAGCTATAGGCTTTACCATTTATACTCTTGAAAATTATCCACTCCGCGTTGTAGAAATGTTATGTGAATGGTACATCAACCACTGCACACGCTGTACCAATATATATATATATATATATATATATATATATATATAGAGAGAGAGAGAGAGAGAGAGAGAGAGAGAGAGAGAGAGAGAGAGAGAGAGAGAGAGAATGGGATGGGGGATACGAATATACTGTAAAATGTAAATGAATATCGTTGTATTTGCTCATTACATACCACCTATTGAAGATAACAATTAATATACTGCCAGGATAGTCTATGATGCCGATGATGAACATGTTAAGATACAGATTTCCGGAAAGCAGCTGTACGCTGAATGTGATTCCGTAATATCCAAAAGCAGATGCTAGCCTTCCAAATCAAAGAGAAAGAACAATAAGGGTTACAAACGTCATCCTTTTAAAATAAACGTGACCAGTAAAAAAAACTTAAATCATGACTAGAAAAATGTGCTCAGAATAGATGTAACACAGAAATACTTATGTCACAATTCATTTTTATACCAATTAGCACTGAGCGAAAAACATCAGACGACAATTACAACACTGAACACTGAAATCGATCTCTATAGGATATATATATATATATATATATATATATATATATATATATATATATATATATATATATATATATATATAACCTTTTCCTTTTACAAAGAAGTGATGCCAAAAAAGAACTAACTCCCAGTTTACTGTTTTCAAATTTCAAGAAAAATATCTAGTTTGTAGTCTTTTTTCAACATCAAAATATCTAATGATATGTCATAATAAGGAAATAGGATTAAAATACGATGTCATTACCATATATTGGCATATTTGTAAAATAAAATAGAAATAGTATACCATATAATTCCTAAAGTAATTGTCAGTTTCATCAAGCTTTTGTCTCGAAAAAGATCTATAAAGGTGTAAATTCTCCTCTCTGTCTGTTTTGTTATCTCCGTATTTTGACGAAGAGACTCCCAAACCGGCGTCAGATTGGGGCAGGGTTTTCTGTTTACCCTAGCCACACGTCTCAAGATGGCTTCCGCCTCTTCATAACGTACCTTTCCAATGTACCATCTGAAACTCTCTGGATAAAGTCTGGGAAAATGTAGAAACGAACAATATTTTACACTCAGTAGTTAAAATAAAGTATCATTCGACGTTATTTTAAGCAAACATTAATGTATGTAAGAACATCCTGACCTAACTTTTGGGGGGAATTTAATCCTGCGATCACAAAACTCCTACAAAAGAGGGGTTAATCATAGGATACAGTATTCAACCAGCATCTATCAACGACACGTCAAACTCAGTTACTCTATTTCACTTTTTGGAGGTGGGGTGAAAAAAATTAAAGTCTTCTTGAGACTACCAGTTGTTCATAATAATAAAAAATGGCTCAGATCGTCTTTTTTGGTGTTTATTTACCCATATGATTGAGTGATTGATTTTAACATATGAGTGTGGTAAACGTACAAAATATTTCATAAGTCTATAATCTATATCAATGAAAGTATATTCAATAAAATTTGTTTTATGATTTATAAGAATCAAAGACCCTCTGCAATACAATAAATTCCAGAAATCGTTTCTGTATCCGCGGCCTAACCAATGGAACGTATTACTTAGTGTAATTCCCAAAATTTTATAATATCGTCACATGAGTAAAGAACAATACAACTTCCAAAAAGTATGAAAATACACTTTTCGGAGATCAGAGTAACTGTAGTAGTGTAGTGTTCCGTGGGCTAAACATTTTCTATAAGGTATACAGCTTAAAGACAAGTGGCAAACCTTACCTTTGACAGGCTTTAGCCACATGTTTAGAACATTCCGCGCGTAATTTGTATGTATTACGCGCGTAATCTTTGTATCAGCAGCTTCTACAGTTGTACCCGGTACAGAGGTTATCGCTGTTTGCATGACGTGATGGGACTAAGGCTATATAACCCCTTTGGATGATGCGCCAATCTATCGCAGGTTAACTCCCAAGCAAATAATGATATACCTCGATTCGTTCGAGGAATCAAGGTTAAATGTTAATAGCAAAAGTCAATGTGAGTACATTTTTAAACACACACACAATAAACCATGGTGTATTACGTCATGTTAAAATCGAGAATGGGACTGTGTGTGTGTGTGTGTGAGAGAGAGAGAGAGAGAGAGAGAGAGAGAGAGAGAGAGAGAGAGAGAGAGAGAGAGAGAGAGAGGAAGAGAGAGGGAGAGAGAGAGAGAGATGGGTGCTACCTCCAGATTAGGACAATGGGGACACAGGCTATGCACACGGCCAAATGGACGAATCTCCAGTCGTGCACTCGCCAGCAGAAAAGAGCCAACAATCCCGCCCAAACTGCTGGGCTTTGGAACAGATTAATATTGAGACGCCATCTGCTGGTAAGAAGTTCTCCTAAAATAGTTCCCGCACCTAAACCTCCCGCAAAGAACCCGATAAAAAATCGTAGGGTGGCGAACATTTCCCATGATACAGAAAAATATGCACTCAAGTTTGCAATCATAAGTCCGGTCACACTCAGGTAGAAAATGGGCTTCCGACCAAACGTGTCTCCCGCATGACCAAAGACGAATTCTCCGACTAACTGTCCAATCATCTGAAGCGTTATTATTGTCTGTGTTATCCACTGCCGGTCACAAACTAACTTCCACTGAAAAGAGCAAAACATGGAATAACCCTGGTTCATGCACGCAAATGTCAAACCCAGGATTATTTATTTGTATGAAGGAATAAATGATATAATTAAAAAATGGTAAAACAACAACAACAACTATTATTAAGTCAAATTCAAGTTTATTCGTTCAGCAAAGAATAATTGGAAGTCGAAATTATTATTATTATTTTTATTATTATTATTATTATCAAGGCTCTTTTGTCTCATTCAAAGCAACCCCTCCCCCCCCAAAAAAAAAAAAAAAAAAAAAAAAAAAAAACAAACAGCAAGCTTCAGAGTGATAACATGACACAAAGTTTTGGGCTCCATGTGAACAAATATTATTTTTTTGTTTTTGTTTGTTTGTTCTAAGGGCATCAAAGAAACAGCATACAAAAATCTTGTCTGTCCTACATTGGAATCTGTGTCCTGTGTATGGGACGCACATGGCGTTACACTGATAAATGAGGTTAGAAAAAGTCCATTTAAGAACAACTAGATATGTGACGTCAAGTTATAAATATGAACCCGGAAATGAATCCAGAATTGTACACGATCTCAACAGGAAAACATTGACAACGCGTATGAAAGAAAACACAATTATACTATTTTAGAAAGACGTTAGAGAGGGAGGCTAGTTTGCCAATAAAACAGCTAGAAAAAAAAACATCCCGTCAGTCACGAAAACTTCACATCAAATACTTCAAACTGCCATAGGCCAGAACCAATGATGTTAAGCCAAACTGGATTCCACGCACTGTCAAAGACTGGAACTCTTTACCTAAGGATTTACAATCAGATGACTCATTATTAACCCAGGAAACTATATTTGTGGGAAAACTTAATAAATACTGATATAATACTATTAAATCCAGTTCTGTGCATGCAGTTAGTGCAAAATTATCCAGTAGGGTGCAGCACTACAGGAAATTCAAGATCAAGATCACATATGTGCAACCGCCCGCCACTAAACTTAATCGGTTTTAAGTGCACTTTCGATACATTGAACAAAGAAAAACAATTCATTTCCAAGGCAAGCGTGTGAATGTTATACCTGGATACTTACGGTATTGGTGTCAATAAAATAGACATTGATTTACAATATCACTCATAATTACCTCACTAACAACTGTCCGCATGTCGCCTTCAAATTCAAGTCTTGCGCAGCTCAAATTACACGAGGAACGCATGGAGTAATTGGCGGAGACGTTTGTGTTTTCTGCGCATGTCCAATCTGGAGTCGCTGAAGCAAACATCATTACTAGCATGCTCCATGTCGGCACTATGTTTACTATAGATATGAAAAGGATCAAGAAAACTTGGAATCGCCCGAAATCCCCAATCTTCTGCAATAGCTGGTTGAAGTCATATCTCCCTGACGCAGACCTAGCAGTCGCTTTTGGCATAATTGGATGGTTTAGAAAACCCTGAAAGTAGACGATTAGTAAGATCCAAACAATGTCTCATATCATAATGTCTGTTATAAGCCTTGACCTTTCCAATTTTAGTCTGAGAATAAAGACAAACAATTAACAGTTGAAAGATATAAAAAAAAATTTATAAAAAAAAATAAAATAAATAAATTAAAAAAAATATACAGGTTCCGGCCCTTAGGTCTGAACAGTAAATATCACACAGACATATATAGTGAGTCAATTTTTTAAAATTCGCTTACAGTTTATAAAGAAGGGATATTTCAATGCATTTATTGTGATTTTGCATAGAAATTCAATTATTTTGTTAAAAGTCGTATTTTAAGTACTTTGATTTTTTTGTTTTTATGTATGTATATTCTTCTTTGTAAATATCATGTACATATAAATTTTAGTGTTTGCTGAAACTTACCTGTATACTCATACTTTCATCCTTTCCATGTCAATTGGATATAGCTGAATATTAATGGGCTAAAATGCTTACTCTAAACAGGGAGGGGTGGGGTGGGTTGGGTGAGGGTAGATATCTTTATCAGGGAGGGGTGGGGTGGTGATATCTTTACCAGGGAAATAGATAACCCATTTCAAATAATACTGGATGGATATTGTACATATATGTTATTTATTAAAATAGGACATACTAATAAACCAACCCACTAACACACACAAAGAAATGTTAGATTATATGTATACAGTATAGTTTTGTGCGACTGTACTAGGAAAAAAAACATACCCACCTGAGAGCTATTGGGAACTAAAAATGGATTCAATACTAAAATCAAACATGGCTCACATGTATCTAAGTAGATATGTACACATTTTCTTTATCAGAATGCCTCTCTTCACATCCTCAGTCATTTCAAGTGATAACAGAGGGTGCACTTGCTCGTATTAACATTATTCATACGAGCTGATCGTTTTTAATTTCTGATCCACATATATCGCAATGATAGTATTATGTTAAACATTAGTAACTCTTTTTCTCTCCGTCCGTCATCAGTCCATTATTGTGGTGACTTCACGAACACTGCAATTTAACCCTAGACCAAGGAAAGAAAGAGGAAAAGATATTGCATGACTCTGCATCAATTTACTAATAGGACGTGTATCGTCTATTTATAGCTGTGTTTACCTGACACGGAATTACCTTTCGGTGTGTGATCATTCTACATGAGACAATAAGACAAACTACTATGATGCTAACTGGAAGCTTTAATCTCTTTAGATAGTAGAATCAAGATACCGAAAAACATGATTTGTCTGAAAAAAAGGTTTATTGTGACAAGTTAAAATAGAGGGAGAAAAAGAAAATCTACGGAATTACATTTCGACAGGCCTGACAATATTGCGACAGGTTAAAATAGAGGGAGAAAGAAACAAAAATTGATGCAATTAGATGTCGACACTCCTGACAATATTCTGACAGGTTAAAATAGAGAGGGAAAGAAAAAAAAATTCGACGGAATTAGATCTCGACACCCGAGACACATTGTCCATTTGTTTTCAAAAAAATGTTTGGAAGGGGTGGGGGTGGGGTAGTTGGGGGAATCCAACCACTTTTGAAAGAAATCCAAATTAAGTTAGGACTTGTTCTTTAGCATACATACTCTTGGTGTTAAAGGATGGATCTATATCTATTTAGGTTATGACGTCAAATGTCAAGATGTGATGCTAGTTGCTGAAAAAACATGTTTCCGGATTAACGTGCGAAACAGTGGGTATTGGGGTATTTTGTGACAACAGCGATATTTTGCTTGATTTTATATTTAAGGATCAAAATTCTCATTTAAGGTACAGGTTTGAATTATTTAGGGAAGAGAACAAATCCATACCGTTCTTAAGACTGGATATGGGAGCAGAATTTTGCTTCGGGCCAGTTATTTACGCGAGGCAAAATGATCTTTAGGAATGCAGGCAATACTGTTTTGGGGAAGATGCAGACAACACAGGAACGCCTGGCTCTAAAGTCATGGAATTGTCTGAGCACAAAAATTAAACTCAGACTCAAAATTTCAACATGAAAAGTCATGCGTAGGGTCCCTCAATATTAGCTAATTTGAGCATGTATGTGGATATAGCCATCATCATGCATTGGAAACATCAATAGAATTACAAGAATAAGAGCATACAGTTTAATCTAGACACAAGTTAGGTTCAACTCGTACTATATAAAAAGAGCCATAATTGCTATACACCGACGAATAGTGAACATAAACAGAACAAACTGTCCCCCCCCCCAAAAAAAAAAAAATGAAAGAAATAAATTAAAAAATTTAAAATAATAAAATACAAATATACCACATATTTTGTAAGAAAGATTAAAAACAAACGATCTCTTGTCGCCACGGTTGATATTAATATTAATATGTAACAACAACAGGGTACAAGAAAACCCCAAGGTGGGTATTGGATCGTTGAACAAGAATGGGGAATAGTGTTCTGACGCATTTACTTTCGCAGTGGTCTTGTCATCCAAAAGACAAACACTTACATCTACAGAACTGGAATTCATCCATGTATTTCAAATTCATTAATCTCGAGAAAGCGTTCTAAGGTATATTTAGATACACAGTGTGGAGCATCACCACCTTAAATAATAAATATTTTAAGGAATCACAGACTAATGTACTTATATTCTTTTGTCATCTCTGTGGGTATGGTCAACTTAAAATACATCGAATATAATTTGGTTTTGGATTGGTTTAGTGTTTTTACGGAACAGCAACACAAGTAAGCTATTTAGTTCATAGACAACAGGAGTAAACTGCCTTGCCCAAGGACATAATACGATAGCCTACCAGGGCTTATCCGATGGTAAGATTCGAACCCGTACCCTTTCGATGATATGATACTATAACCCAGCTTAATCATCCAGTATTGATAAAATTTTCAGAGCGATAGGCAAGTTCCTTGAGAGTTTTACTATAACACACATTTTTTCTTAAACAACAAGCAAGCTTTTATTGTTGTTATCACAATAATAATAGTTTAGACGAAGAGTGTCTGTACTAGTAAAAAAAAGAGTGATTTTATCCGTAGATGGGAATAGGGAAGGAACAGCACAAATATCGGATACCTTTTAATCTAATGTATGGATGTCTTCTCATCACTTGTCATTTGAAGATACGATGACACCACTTTGACACTCTGGATTGATCAATGTTATGGGGCGATAAGGAAATTCCTTGTCTCTTTTACTGTAGCACACTCACTTATTCTGTTTCTCGATTTAGAAACTCGACATCAGCAAGGCTTCACTTTGTCAAGACAAGAATGCACTCGATGCTTTCTAATTCCGTATTTATAGTTGTTATTGTTACAGAGAGAGAGAGAGAGAGAGAGATTTTGACTAAAACAGAGTAACAATTTATAAATTCGGCGTAATGTTTCGTGTACGTTTCTATTCAATGGGAGCTACATTTCTTTGGAAAAAAAAAAAAAAGAAGCAGAAGTACATTGTTGTTTCCAAGATTATGATAGTTTCGGCGAACAGAGTCAGTCCCTCTGAATAAAGGAATCATATATCCGGGAAGGTACAGTAAATATCGCTCACGCAATTGCTGTTTTGCTATATATATATATATATATATATATATATATATATATATATATATATGTATATATATATATATATATATATATATATATATATATATATATATAATATATATATATATGTATATATATATAATTATTTGTATTGTAAAGCTGAGTGTTTCTCAAGGTTATGTAATAAGTTGTCAGTTATTATTGTTATAGTCATTCAGTGTTTCTCGAGGCTCTATGTAAATTTAAACCTATATGAATATAATTAAATATCAGTCCAAGTTTCTAAATCTATTACTAGATAGGAAAATCAACATAGAATCTTAAAATTAAAATATTGATAGTTCTAAATGTTTCTATCAAATTCTCTCATAATAAACAGTTATTTAAATTACGTATTTTTGTCCATATGCACACCACCACTGTGACACCAAGTTAATGAATAATTCTCTCTAAAATTGATGCAGCGGAGATTTGCCTTTTTAAATTTTAATACCATTCAAGGTCATCTGGTTTTCACGACTGGTAATAAAATATGAAAGTTTTAGTTTAGACTCACGTTTCACCTCCTTTAGGGAGCGGACGACGTTGCAAAGTTTTATTTCGTGGATCAACTCCAAATCCTCAAAAGAAGTATAGTCAAGATTGAGAACTATAAAGACAACATGTACCTAGCCCGTGCCATCGTGGTAGACAGAGCTAGAGCAGAGAAAATCACACGAAACCAAACAACGAAAATCGCACGAAGCCAAACAATGAATAGAAGCAGAGACACTTTCGGGACAAGCAGGGGTTTCTAATGAGATCGTGTGCAGACCCCATGAGATGTAGAAAATGTAAGTGGTGTTAGTCCCTCACTAACCTTTGAAAGCTCACCTTCAAGTAATATGTGGAGATGTTCTGTTTTGAGGACCCCATTTTCCAGACAGAATATATACCCACGTGTATCATCACCAAAATAATTCTGGCGCTATAACCAATATGTAAGGATTTCTCGATACAACTGCAAAAAACGCGACAAAGGGAGCAACATTTACATTGTGAAGAGAGATGTCGCCACTGCTTGGCGTTGAGTCCTTGTGGTCTAGAGGGAATGAGTCAGTGTTCCACATGTGGACGCAAATTTGTGAGTCAAGCTTGTTAGGAACAACATAAAATGAAACAGTACGGAAACAGGAAAAGCACTTGCAAGCTACTGGAAGTATGTCAAAAATGTGGACAGAATTTTCGTTCAAATTCCAGAGTTTCTTAGATTTGTCCAGGACAGAAACGATGTCAATATTTGTCATCACGTCGTCGATTTAGATCAGCAGTGCTACATTCAACGATACATCAATGAACAAGAGGAAGGAATGGACAACTGCAACCACAACAACAAGAAAAAGAAACGTACATCTTTTTTGACATTGAATATTCATAACAAAACTGGCATTCAGGCACCGAACTTTTGTGTGGCACATCGAGCTTGTAGGAAATGTATTCAGGAATCTATATTATGTCACTGTTGGAACTGTAGCAAGCTCCCGTGTGCCACTGAGTAAGATGCCTAAAATGTTTCCAGTGATTGAAATGGCTAAATGATCTTTTCCACACTTTTTCAACACACAGGAAAATCAACATGTAGTGCTACCCCATTTGCCCGACACACGATACTACGAACCAGACAGTATGTCAACAGAGCAGCGGAAAGCTTTCTACACATGGTACCAGATTCGCTTCTCTGACACTTTGGATTCATCAAGAGATGCTCAAATATTGCCGATTCGATGTTGACATTTACAACGTTGTTGGGGAAAATCAGTTGTTTATCAAGCACAGTGGTATTGATTCTTTGAAATGAAGCATCTACCACCGCCAGAGCTTGTGGGTTGGTTTACCGAAATAATGTCATGCCCGAGAACACGCTAGCTATTGTACAGCCACACACGTCTCAATTCGTGAGGCGTTGGTATTTTATAAAGATTTTGCGTTGGTTACACTACTTATGCGAGCTCAAGACATGTGGATACAACATGCCAGAAACGTCGGAGAAAAGAAGATTGGCCCTTACTCAGTTGATGGTTATGATTTGGAAAGCCACAGATCGTGTACGAATTTCTTGGGTGTCATTGGCACGAGTATGAAATTTGTTCTCCTAATCGAGAACTGAAAAATCCCTATACTGGGTATATCCTGGAAGACATGTACGAAAAAACTCACCAACGAAGTCAGAACCTAGAAGCCCAAAAATACCGCTTGGTGGAAATGTGAGAGCACGAATACGACCGACTTATGAAAACTGACCTAGAATTTTGACGCGTCGTCAAAGATTCAACATAGTGGAAATCGAACTTTTGTATCCTTGCAAGAGTGTGTTTAGAAGACGTACCAATGTCGCACGCCTGTTGTACTATGCGGACGAATTTAAAAGAGAATAAATCAAGTATAACGACGTATATTCGTTGTACCCTTGCGTAAGTAATTATTCTCGATTTCCGACACATCTGTGTTGAGCACATTCGTAAATCCGAAGGAATGATCAAATGGAATGTTCTTTCACATACAAACTTGTACCATCCGGCGTTGCCTAATCATTGCAACGGAAAACATATTTCCATTGTCTCTCACGTGTGCTAAAACTTGCAATCAACATGAGCTCTGCCGTCACGACGACAAAGAACGCGCTTTGACATGAACGTGGATGAGTGTAAAATTGTTCCACGCTTCAAACATGGATACCAGTAGTAAGAAATCTGGCTCTTCCCCACCACAGAGCAGTATCAACGTGACGGATTGAGTCCAGACATTTTTTCGGGATACGTTAACGAGATCATAATATTGAAACAAGAGGCTAGTGGCTATTCAACATGAAGTCACACAAAATAAGAGAAAGAAAGACTTAAGCGATGATACCGATACGCGGAAGGTCTCGAATTGGAACACATCGCGTTCAAGGAGGGGGAACGGGTTTTTGTCAAGGTCAAGCTAAACTGTTTGTGAGGAAAACTAGCTTAGCGGCCTCGTATGGATTATCACGGATCAAAGGCGATACCACTGACTTTATGAGATGAAATGTTATTTCGACCCATTTCAATAACCTGAGATTACAAGAATCATATTCCGTTGTCAGTGAACAATATTGTGAGTATTTCCTTCATCAACGAAGCCTAGGATTCCCTCTAGCACACTGTTAAAATTCCCACAGAAGGCGATACCGTCACATTATGTTAAATTTGTATAGGGGCCCAGACCAACCAATAATGTTACATTTCCATAGATCTCCCACAGTGTCGTGTTCAGGTTAAAAATTTCCATACATCCCCATAGTGAGCCATATAATGTTAAATTTCCATAGGTCACCATAGTGTTTCATTGCTAATGTTAAATATTCCTTCTTTTCCCTATAGGATATCGATCACACAAAGGCACCCCACCCAACCGTGTCCCCAAGCAAAGAATGTTACCGATACTCGTTTTTGGTATATTTCATGAAAGTATCTGGGAACTTGTCGTTGATGACAGTGCACATATTTTAGGTTCATATGCAGTGAATTAACTTCTTATCTCCTTCGGTGTAAGGAAACTTGCTTTCAAAGTTTCGCTAACATTTGGTCAGTTTACGGGATCAGCATCATCTGCAAGGTCAGTGTTAATAGCATTTTCACTTTTCCGTGTGTGTCTTTGAAGTATATGGCAGATAAAGCATCCCTTTGGTAGAAAATGTGTCATTGAAGGAGAGAAATACATTCGGTACTCAAACCAGCGTAGAACTCAAAAGCATATAATTGCATATATTCATGTACTTGACTGCCATCACCTTTCGTCAATGCCTGATGCAAAGAGGATGAACAGCGCATTCGTACTTGAGAGCAAAGTCTTTTTGTGCATAAAGATGCACAGTCGGTTTCTAGGTCTAGGAAACCTTTTGCACTTGGACATGTATCCGGCATACTAAGTGCTATGTCTTTCATCCGTATATAGTGGATACCTTAAGGTTGTATTTTCACCTTGAAATCTCTTCATGCTGGTGTATTTTTAAGACATCATCAACAGAAGTCCATTCACTAATTATTGATGATCGTGAAATATATGCCTTTTCAAAGGAAGAAAGAGAAAGAAAGAGGTAAACTGAAAGATTTTTGCTTCAGTGATTCTAATTGCGAGGATATTTTTGAGCATACTATTATACAAACAACGAGGCCAGGCCCTAAGTAATCACCAGACACTGTACTATTAACAGTACCAGTACAATTTCTCAATATGGCATTATAACTCTAAAATACATGTATTGTACATTATTTAAACATCCCATTGGGCCTGACGCTATATTCTCTTCTTACGTTATTTATTTGTTCCGTCTCTCTCTTTTATTGTTGCATTCAAGAAACATATCCTGTAACGAAATTCTGTTTTATGATTTACGACATGCCCATATTACAATGCTGTGTACAATTACTATGATGCGAATTTAGAATAGGTTTAAAATAAAATTTTGTTATTGTTTCATGTGCGTTGCATCTTACATTAGCATTTTGCTGACCTCAGTAATCACCGAAGGTGCAGCAAGATCTAGTGACGTGCCCTGAAGCAATCTTATATACCCTGCACAGCAGCCATACTAATTTCAGCTGATGGAAGGTTCCTAAATTTTGGGGAAATGTTTTGTTATATCACCGCGTTTCTGGTTTAATTATACAATCTCATTTCAGAATGATTCGTCAAAACTTCCCCCTCTCGGATGATATAAGTTGTACAAATATGTTTCAAGATCAGCAACAATTAAATCTATCAGGCAACTATTCAGAACTACAAAGCATCTGACCTGAAGCAAGAAATATAGTCCTTAGATGAAATAAAAATTCAGCACACTTTGTGTTACAAAGCAGCATTTCTTTGGAGCATGTGGAACGTAAAAATTGATTTTAATCATCCATCACCTGGCACTAAATACATGAGATAAAGTCCTACAGAACACATGTTCAGTTTCTCTACGTCATGTTAAATGCATTAAAACATGATAAAATTAAATTGTCAGTCCCATTGTATAAGCTCGTTATTCTCAGAAGTAAATCTGATGGCTTTTTTTTTTAAATTTAGGAATCAATTTGAAACGATTTGAAATAAATGCAATCACTCAGTGAGATGATGTTAGCATTCATCAAAGTGTGTTTTCCTAAAATGATTTTATCTAGCCATTAGTGTAGAATATTCGTTACAGTTTCAATCCATTACTTTCTATTTATTTTCCATATATTCTAGTTTGCAAAATATGATATCTAGTTCATAAATCTAAAGTACCAACCAGTTTCCTGTTTGTTTTGCGTTATAGCAATCGCTTTCGAACACTTGTTTGCTGATGTTTGTGTTATTTTCTATAAGACTCAGCCATATGCGAGGGGCATTTGAAAAGTTCTGAACATTTTGCTCTACCTTTTTTTTGTTTTTTTGAACCTGTCAATAAATTGAACTCCGATCGGTAGATACAATAATGCTGTATAAAATGGTCTGCAGCTTCACGTGCAGCACGTCGGTCACCTGCATCTAGATATATGCGTGAGATGTAACATAGGTAAATGACAATGACCTAAAATGTCAAAAAAGGAGAACAATTCTGCTAACGAACAAAGAGCATATTCTTTGGCTACTCTCTGACTGATATCAAGGCGTACTTGTTTAAAGTTTACGGATATAATTCTCGATCATATCATTAATTATTTAGGTGGCTTCGTCGTTTTAAAGATGGTCGCGAATCCATGGAAGATGACCCACGTTTTGGAAGACCGTTATCAGCGATTGGTGAGCGGGAAGTGGCTGCTGTGAAAGGAGCAATTGATGAAGATGCTTGATGAATAATAGAAGATATTTCAATTATCACGGACAATAATTCGTCAGCTGTTTTCAATATATTGAAGAATCGTTTGAAGCTCAGAAAGGTTTGTGCAAGATGGGTCCCGTATTTGCTGACGCCGGCTCAAAAACAGACTCGGGTTGAAATAGCCATATAGCTACTTACCAAATATGAAAAGAGTGACCAGAGACGTTTGAATGAGATTGTCACATGCGTTGAAACATGGATTTGCTTTTTTGAACCCGACTTAAGAGAAAATAATAAAACGAGCAAATGCCACAGATCGGTCGACGTTGTCAGACTGTTAAAAGAATTATATACGCATTATTTTTCGATGTAAAAGGCCCAGTCGTCCAGCAACATGTGCATGAATCTGTTAATGTCACTGGACATTTGTATGCCTCCAAAGTGTTGCCAAAAGTTGTGGAACACTAGCAGCATAAAACGGCGATCAAGCCTCTAACGGGACTCCCATGTTATAAAGGGTCGAAAGTTTCTAGCCACTAACGGGATTTTAACATGGGAAAAGTTGGGATCGAAAGTTTCTAGCCTCTAAAGGGAATTTAACATTGGAAAATTAATGGTCAAAAGTTTATAGGTACAAAGGGTCGACAGTTTATGGGGACAGACGGTAAATTAACATGGGGTCGCCATGTTGAAAGGTATTTTTTTTTAAACAGTGTAGCATGAAACGACTGTCTGCTCTCGAACTAAGATGCCGTATGACGACATACGTTTCACACGAGGAGTCTGTCTGTTTTTGCAACATGTTGTTCTGTTTTGGAGGGAAATGTAGGGGGTTAGAGTTTGTCGACAGGGAAAATGGGAGTTTGACTGCACTCTAAATGAAATGAAATGCTGTATTTTGTTTTGCTTGGTAACAAACTAACTTCTTTATCTCCCCTTACTAACCTATGATCCCTCTAATAAAGTTAAAATGTTTACCATGTTCTATAATATCCTCACGCTATATTACCCTCCTTTTTACCCTATTCTCTCATATCATCACGCTATCTTACCCTCCTTTTTACCCTATTCTATAATATCCACTCGTTTTCTTACCCTCCTTTTTAAAAAGATAACTACCATCCTCATAATCTTTGCATATCAAAACCCAGTTATCTACTATCCACCACCTATTTGTCTAATATCCAGCACCCACATATCTACTATCCACCAACCAATAATCTACAATCAACATCCAGTTATCTACTATCCACCAACCAGTTATCTACTATCCACCAATCAATTATTTACCATCCAGAGATCAGTTATCTAATATCAATGGCCAGTTATCTACTATCAAGAGCTCATTTATCTACTATCCAACACCAAATTAACTACTATCATCTCCCAAACAAAACTACAATCCTCATTCTCTTTGCATATCAATACTCAATTATCTTCTATCCACCACCTAGTTGTATAATATCCAGTACCCAGCGACCGACTATTCAGCAACCAATTATCTACTATCAAAACCAAGTTATCTACTCTCCACCAACCATCTATCTACCAACCATCATGCACCCTCTTATCTACTATCCATCAACCAGTAATTTACTATCAAGCACCCAATTTATCTACTATCCACCACCTAGTTGTCTAACTCGGGAAATACGTCATTAAGTCTGAATCATAGGATGTGTCAGATAGATCCTGAATTGTAGGACCATTCATACTTGTACGCATGGAATGAGGACGTATATGTACACATTAAACGATGGCATAAAACACTGAAACTTTTACACATGGAAAGTAGTTAAATATATATTGAAATAATTCCTGTTAAATACATCAAAATAAACACTTTGATGTACTTGATATGTCAATACCAAAATAAGTGATAAAAAATAGCAACCACCTTTAATAGCTATTTGGCTATTTCAACCAGAGTCTGTTTTTGAGCAGGCGTCAGCAAATACGGGACTCAAATAGTTACTTACCAAATAAGAAAAGAGTGACCAGAGACGTTTGAATGAGATTGTCACATGCGTTGAAACATAGATTTGCTTTTTTGAACCCGACTTAAGAGAAAATAATAAACTTCGAATCGGAGAAAACGAGCAAAAGCCACAGTTACTTCATAACTTGTCAGGCTGTGACAGCCATGTATTCATTAAATATATGGTTAAAAATGATCCAGGCAAAGAGGTATAAATCATACCAAAGAACAACAAAAACATATTTGGTCAGCAAAATGTTTATAGTTGATAGATTCAAAAAAGAAGGAAAAGAAATAACAGTTAAAATGACAATTAAGTTTGTAGAGTTTTAAATTCGTAGGACAAATTACAGTAATTAACAAAACACTAAGCGATAGCAAATTTACAGAAACATTGAATCAGTTTGCAAATAAGCAGTCTAAACATTGAATCAGTTTACAAATACGCAGTCTAAACAATGAATCAGTTTACAAATACGCAGTCTAAACAATGAATCAGTTTACAAATACGCAGTCTAAGCAATGAATCAGTTTACAAATACGCAGTCTAAACATTGAATCAGTTTACAAATACGCAGTCTAAACATTGAATCAGTTTACAAATACGCAGTCTAAACATTGAATCAGTTTACAAATACGCAGTCTAAACATTGAATCAGTTTACAAATACGCAGTCTAAACATTGAATCAGTTTACAAATACGCAGTCTAAACATTGAATCAGTTTACAAATACGCAGTCCAAACAATGAATCAGTTTACAAATTCGCAGTCTAAACAATGAATCAGTTTACAAATACGCAGTCTAAACAATGAATCAGTTTACAAATACGCAGTCTAAATATTTGAGGAGAAATTCATAAGAATACATAGATAGCTTGTTAAATGTTTAACGGAACAGATTAACTGCCAATAGAAAAGTTTAACTCATCATTTAGCGATTGAAATATATAAAATGATGACTACCAATACATAAATTCCAGTGTCATGGAACATTTTTGCCCACAAACACTAGGAGAGCTACATGACTTTTCTGCCGTGAAGGATACATTGGTGCTGTATGACATTTTTGAGTAATTTGGGAATGTCTGTATGAAACAGGATAAACTAGACTCTGCCCACTGTTACAGTGTATCAGGACTATATATGATGTGAGTTTACAGATATCAGGTGTAGAGCTTGAACGTTTAGCAAACTATGACATGTTGTTGATGATTCAGAGTGGAATACGAGGTGGAATTAGCAGGATAGCACATAGTTACGTTAAATCAAATCATGAATACTACCTGGACAGAGACGTAGATACAGAGTCTAATTGCGAGTATGAAAGGTCAAGGTCAATGTCATTTATTATGTACATAGATGCTACCATTCTGTTCAGGTGGGCGATGGGCCAATACATGCCGGTAAAAGCTTTAGATGGGCAAATGATAAACAAATTAGTATTTTGAATGTTTACCTGAACATCAGACACAAAATAAATATATTTTGTAAGTATTTACATTGTCATGTCTGTTGATTTAAAGATGAATACCTTATTGAACGTTAGCTAATTTAAGACCACTTCCATGTAATACATAATTACATATATTAATCAAGTAAAGCTAGCTACAATGGTTGTCAGTGTATAAAAAGAGAAATATAAACTTGTTTTATTGAGTTCTGTACATTTTTACTGTTCATCAAATAAACACATTTTAGATTCTATAAAATGTTGTATCAATAGAATACTCTGGGAATAAAATTTGTTTCGTATACCTTCTATAGTCACTGAGATTTGTTTTCTATTGCGGAATTACAAAACTTATCAGCATAACTTTCTCCGCTTTTTTGCAAATGATCAAAACACGCATTCAACTCATTTTGCGAGAATAAAGTGTGAGGTTCGTTAAAGTTGTATTGGCTGCTATGTCGATAATTCTCTCTTTTTCTCTCGTAATAAATTCGTAAAGAAAGCAATTCCATTTCTATATTTGTCATTTACCCATTGCGTGATTGATTCCATTTCTTAATTTGTCATTTACCCATTGTGTGATTGATTCCAGTTCTTAATTTGTCATTTACTCATTGTGTGATTGATTCCATTTCTTAATTTGTCATTTACTCATTGTGTGATTGATTCCATTTCTTAATTTGTCATTTACTCATTGCGTGATTGATTCCATTTCTTAATTTGTCATTTACCCATTGTGTGATTGATTCCATTTCTATATTTGTCATTCACCCATTGCGTGGTTGATTCCATTTCTTAATTTGTCATTTACCCATTGTGTGATTGATTCCATATCTATATTTGTCATTTACCCATTCCGTGATTGATTCCGAAGTAATCGTATTGTACGGTAAAATTATTTTACCTATTCGTAGTCTTGGTTTTCACATTCTATCGCTTTTGCAAGTGTTGTGCTAAATGTGAAATCCTGAGGAAGCGCACAGAGATACAGTGACCAATGATCCGTTCATTCTTTTGGACTTCAAAATCTTTTCAGTGGTGTATATGCCATTTTTTCTGTGGTGTATATGTCATCTTTTCTGTGTGTATATGTCATCTTTTCTGTGTGTATATGTCATCTTTTCTGTGTGTATATGTCATCTTTTCTCTGTGTGTATATGTCATCTTTTCTGTGTGTATATGTCATCTTTTCTCTGTGTGTATATGTCATCTTTTCTGTCGAATATAGAAAGTTCTTCTTCGTAAAATATGCCTTCGGTTGCCTCTCCCTTTAAGTCTTCCGATTTTTAAAATGCCGGATTACTTAAAATTACTTGCCTGATTTAAAATATTTCCTCGGTAAAGTTAGGATGGGTGCCCTTTGTAAATATTGTTTTGCATTTTAAAATTATGTTTGGTCTATTTTAAAATTAGGCATTCCAAATGTATAAGTTGTCAAAAAACCGAATAGATTGATCCATACTTGTGAGCTGTTTTTTTCCATGATCGCTTTCACTGATGTCTTGTGTATTGATGTGTGACGAGTGCTATTGTATCTATCAATTAGCTTTGGTGAAACGTCAGCTCATTTTCTGGTTTCATCTAGAGTTAAATACTTTCACATTCTAGTCTTCATAGTTCTGTTAAACCTTTGCACTACCGGTGATTTTATTTGGGTGTGGGTTAATTGAAAAGGATTCGATGTTTTCCCATTCCAAAAATCCTTAACTTTTCTGTTCTAAAACTCTTTTCCCCTCATCAAACGGTATCTTTTCAGGCTTTCGCTCTTTGAAGATTTCTCTGAAAGCATCGTGTATGTCATCTCCTTCTAGTCTTTTGTTTCCGCCTTGACATATTTTGAGAAAATATCATTGTCAATATGTATTTATATGCATTGTTGTAGTTTTCATATGCTTGCATCTCAGTAATGTCTGCCTGCCACTGGTCATCCAAGTGACCAAAATAAACTCTTTTGTATGGAAATCGTTTTCTCGCTTGTTTGTGTAATGTGTAGGTAGATTATTCGGGTAACCAATTTTAAGGTTGAGCGTATTTTTGTTTTTCTCCATTTAATTTGTTCCCACAATTAATTAATATTTGTGTGAGCAACTAGACTGACAGGATTGTAATTAAGATGTCTTCAATATTGTTAATGCTATACAAATTATCGAAGTTGGCCTTTTAAACTGTATACAGACATCCAGAGAATACTTTACGCTTGATAAATTGTCTTTTGTTTTTATCAATAAGCCCGCAGGACATCCATTCACAGCAAGAACATTTATTTTTAACATTTTGGAACGTTTCTTTAATCCTTTCAATCGTATGAATAATTTGTCACCTTGTGCTATTTTAAATCGAACTTTGTTCTCCATAATTTATATCTCTGTTTTTGTCCAATAGTTGTAGATTGACCTTGTAACATTTACTAGACGTTAACCTTGTATTATAACTTTATGTATTTATCCACAAGAAATACGTAATTTATTCCTTCTTCATAATGTACTGTTTTGATCATCTTGCTATCAAGGTTGATATTACTTATTTACATTTCATGACCATCCTTTATCCCAGCCAAACTTGTAAAAAAAATATACATTATTGCTTGTTACAGAGATTGTTGCATTTATGTTAAACTCATTAAATATTGAATATCACCGCACTTAAAACTGTTGAATTTATCACCATTCAGCAATGTACCATTATGCAATTGTGCTCAGATTTTCATATTTTTGTGCGCTCCCATCAATGCACAATCAATAAATTGGTATGTGGTCCATGGACTGTAAGATATTTTTGTTTCATAACAATATATGATTGCTACATGACTTTTTAGAGTAGTATAGAAATGGACAATTTGTTGATGTATTCCATTTACTATTTTCTGCGCTGGTAAAGCCGACGCCAAAGAGATTCTAATATTTAAAACCTTGGAGTGATCTATGACTATCCATTTTTATACTACTAATATACACGGGCTAGATTTGCACTATATATTTGGATCTAGAATGCTTGATGTTGGTTAGTTTTAAAAATATCAAGCTACTTTTGTCCTTAAGATACATTTTTGGTGGCGAACGTCTGGGACGTATTTTTAAGGTATGACATGAACATTTTAATTTTTCGAATAATAATAATAATAATAATAACAATAATAAGAATAAGAAAAAGAATAATAATAAGAAGATAAAGAAGAATTGTTGTTGTCGTTGTTGTTATTATCATTATTATTATTGTTGTTGTTATTGTTGTTGTTGTTATTGTTATTATTATTATTATTATTATTAAATGGATTTCCATCATTGCAGCTGTAGAAAGCTATATAGAGAATCTCATGAAGTCGCTAGAAAGAAAGACTTGTTGCTGGGTGAAAGTCTAAAGTCATAGAAATAATAAGTATTTTCAATCCTGAAATTAGACTGAAAGTAACAGGATTTAAAGGGCTAATATTTTTTTCTATAAATATAAGGTTCGTAGTTATTTATTATTTTATACATATTTACAAAGTTTCTTTTTCCCCTTCTTGTGACAAATTCTTCTCATCCAGTTTTAACATAGATAGATTGCCGAGAAGCATATTTTGGCAGTCACCATCCGTACTGCTTCAAGCTGAACCTTTTCCAGTTTTTCAGATTCAGACAATATGCAACCATTTCGGACACTATTAGCATATTCTAAAATTTAATTTTCCTAAGTTTCCGTATCTGGCAGACATTCTTTTTATAAAGTGCTCTGTATGAACCGACCACTTACAATTTTAAGAAAGGTACACGCCAAGATGATTATGTAACTGAGCGAAAGGTTATTACTCCTGTATATGAGTTCAGGCATGGTGTAAATTTGTTTATATGTAAATATTATAACTTAAGTTTTCTCAGAATTAAGTTTATATATATGTATATACTACTTAGACCACTCGGCCACCCGGGGCCCCCATATATATATATATATATATATATATATATATATATATATATATATATATATATATATATATATATATATATATATATATATAATAAAACAACAAGAAGAAGAACAACGACAACAACTACAACAACAACAACAACAACAATAATAATAATAATAATAATAATAATAATAATAATAATAATAATAATAATAATAATATTGAGTTGATTTCCCACTGACTTATATTTGTTTCAGTCTGATTCTCTTCTTCATTACCATTTTTCCCCCCTTTAATCCATCTCCTTTCGTACAGTCTTTCATAGATCTGAGTCGATCCAGGGTTTATCATTCTGTCTAATATTCATGATAGTAAGATGAGGGTATGCAACTATGCGCAATCTCTAACAATAGCTGTACAACTTTTATGTTGCAATATTTATATATTCAATAGGAAAGTGACAATCATTCCAATAAATCAAAGAGAAATCTTGATAAAAATTTTCCAAATTCCCGAATCCATATAATCATATCATTTCGTGTAAAATCCTTCTAAGACTTATTGTTAGATGAACATTACATAAGCGGCATCATGATCGCCAACCAACCTGTCAATTTCCATAACATTGCTATCGCATTTATACAACGTATTATTTATCCAGGTAGAATACACTAGAGTATGTAACGTATAGTCGAATGGGAATTTTGTAATGGCATTTCTATAATTATATATTTTTCTTATGTTACAAAAAACAGAAGAATCGGAAACCGAAAGAAGATCTACATTTAAATCTCCGACTATAACTATGTGAGTTTGCACTTCAGAAGCAGCATCTGTCTGAGTTTTCGAAAATGTTTCAGAAGTCGGGTGTAGAATATTTAAAATTGTACCAAACTCATAACAAAAATAAAATTTTTGAAGTTGAATTTCTATCCATATTAACTCTCTTCAAGAGCATGTTATTTCAAAATCAAATCGTGTTTCAATTTTTCTGTAATTATAAACACATGCCATTTCACCTCCGCCTTGACTATTTCGATATTTTTTAGAGGTCACTAAAACCTGTAAGTTATAAGTCTTGGTTCGAAACAGACGAGTCTAGTTGTGCCTCTCTAAAACAGACTATTTTGAAATCATCGATTATATCATTTAAAGAATCGATCTTATTGAAATCATCGATTATGTCATTTAAAGAATCGATCTTATTGCGAATACTCCTGATATTAAGATGCAGAATAGGAACACGACAAATGTATGAAGGACCTGGATTCAATTCAATATCACAACAGAACACAATCAAAATGAAACATATAAATACAAACTGCAGATTTATAAACTTCAATAAAATCACGGAAAGAAAATAATAGACGAAAAATGGAAAAATATTCTCCTTGAACTAGTTTTTTTTTCAAGACCTTATCGACGGGCATCAACTAGGCCGATGTACTGTATATATTCCATATAAAATCCCCACAGTCCAGATGATGCCTGAAAGTGTAATCGTCATGGCGTTCATTCTGTACGTTAATTGTATCTTTATTTGAAGCATACATTAATGATTTAGTTTCTTGATCATAATACTGTGCAGGTAAAAATAAAATACCTGTCGACTCCATATGTATACTCTTGCAATGTTGAAATTACCAAACGTGCGACCTTGAAATTCTTTACTGCATTTAGCATTTTTTTTTTTACTTCACTCCACTGTTGTTCCTGGAAGTGCATAACAATATTTGTTTACATACGCTTGTCAAATCTTGATCTGATATCTAGAAAACGCTCGACAATTTTCGTCTATTCCTCCACCTTTCTATCATCCTGCTGTTTACTCCGTATGATGGTATCCTGCAGGTCCCGGTCTTTCGTCTCCTTCAAGAATATGCATGCCACGGCCGAAATCGCCATTAGTCCTCCACTGGTCAGGTACAGCAGCCCATGGATGTCATAACTCTGTAGTAGGGCAAGATATTAATAAATATGAATTGGAATAAACGGGAAAAATGGTCGGTGAGTATATTTTAAAAGCCGCGATACTTTGTTCTTTGTTAAGGACGGGGATTTTATTGACTTATTTATTTACTTAGTTATCTTTTACCACGGAACTAGGAACTACCAGTCATACAGGTAAACATATCTGGAACAGATGAACTAAAGAATATTTTTTGAGCGAAGAAACACTTCTTAGACATCCCTCCACCACAATTACCGAATCAACCGTGGTTGGCGTCTGAAAAGTGGATAATTCCGGACTCGCTTCGCGATAAAAATGTTGAAATGTTGAGCAGGGTTGGCTATTCCCGTTCATATTAAAATCGGAAACTTGGATAACTCTATCAACATAAATGCATGTGTTATGTACTACATCTTTGTTGTACAACTGTGTAATTAACAGAAGATTCTTAACTTTAATCGACCTGTTTTAAATAAAAAAATGTTTTGCCGTCGAACTTTCTTTGTTAAAACTCACTAAAGATACGTAAAAGTCCCGTGAAAGATCAAATAGCTATGAAATATGATGACATATTGACAAGAGTAGCTATAAGGGACGATATATGGAGAAATGGAACACTGTAGGATCTATGGAAATTTAACATTACGTTTGAAACACTGGCGGATTTATGGGGAAAAAGGGAAATTTTAACATTACAGAGTTAAGGGGGGGGGGAGGGAAGGAAAATTTTAACATGACACATTTATGCGGGGAAAAGGGGAATTCTGAACATGACGGAGGATACTACTGGGGACTACGCACAAAAGCAGACGAACGTCCTTGGATGTGAAAAACACATACATTGTAACACACCAACATTGTGACAGACCCACATTTGTCTTTATCAATAAACACACTAGGTAATTACAGACAATAACTTTTGTCAAAAGAAATGTTGGTGTTTGGTTAGGATAGGATTAATAACATACTCATACTTAACAGACAAACACCCATTCAAAAAAGCAAACGTATAGGCAGAGAAAGAAAGGTTTATATCAGGAGAGGAACGCTAACATACTTTACTTGCAGTCCAACATACCATCACACATAGAAAGCAAAAGAAGGTGGGGTCTATTATTTACACACACACACACACACACACACACACACACACACACACACACACAGAGAGAGAGTCACACTCCTTGAACAGAAAGAGAAACACATTGATCAAAAGAAACAAAAGAAAGACAGAATGATAGATCAAGAATATTTTTAAAAAATCGTAAAAACGATGTCTGTTTTTCAAAATAAAAAATTTAATACTCCTCGCTGAACTTAAAACACTCACTTAACAAATAAAGAAGAGTGAAGATTAGGGCAGTCCCTCTTCTTCGTGTACAATACTCAGGTTCTAAAACAGGGAAATGAATCGAGAAATAATGTACAATACCAGGCAAATATTTAACATTGAACATATTTCTAGGATTGACAACGTTGGTGAGTAACACGTGGGTTCCATTGTTCCATGACGGTTTCGTCTTGCCATCTACTTTAACTATGTTGTTTCGTTAAAGAAAAGAGATAGTGAAAATGATCACGAAACCAAAAGTTCACTTTTTCATCGCTTCTATGGAAATGGTGTCCAAAACAAGTCAGTACGTGAGCTAGGGCAATGTCAGACTTCGTTGATTAAGAAAATACACACAATAATGTCCACACACAATGTAATCTGTTCCTTGTAATCTCACGTTATTGAAATGGGTTGAAACAGCATTTCTTGTCATAAAGTATGTGATATCGGCTTCGATTGGTGGTAATCCATATAAATGAAAATATTCTATCCTGTCGTGGTTTGGAAAGTAGACAGTCGATGACCGTTCTCAGGGATGATCACGTAGGCTCGAACATCTGATTTTTGATGAGGGATTTCATCTTTGGCGCTGAGCACAGGATTCCATGGGTTTGTGTACGAACTATGTGTGAAGAGGTAATGAAGTTCCCATGCATTCATGCTTAGACTGCATGGTCCACAGAGTATGATAGGCGCTGATTGCAAACTTGACTCTTTATTTGAAATGGCCAGTCAAGTAAGTAGAGGTGACGGAAGGCTTCATGCTCTGATACAAGATGGCTTCGATGCGTTTCGTCTCGGTGCAGTCAATGATGGTTTCAAATGTTGCAACAAGTCTTTTTATCACTCGTTCAATATTGTGTTTTCTTGGATAAGATTCCAAGCTTCCTCTAGATAAGACTCCAACATTTCTATTTGATTTACCATCAAACATTTGTCGTCTTGTACTTGACTGAGTTGATCAACTTGACAACCGTAACGTTGTTTTATGGTCAGTAGTGTCATTATTTTGGCAATGTGCTGAGCAAAACATTTCATTAAGGCTTTTTCTTGTTCTGATCATCGTGCCAATACTGCATGTACTACTCCACCTTCGACCTTTCCTCCATCTCTCACACTTTGGCTTTGTGGATGTAGTTGTTGTAGTTCCTGTTGTTTATCGCCTATGTCCATGTCCACGATTCCCATGAATGAGCTTTTAATAGTCCAGGATCACTCCAGTTGCTTTCAATGAAATTGTAGAATTTTGCAAACAATATCACATTCACTGTTTTGTCGAGTGCTTTAGCAAACTTAATGTCTACACGCAGTTGTCCAGATTTTATACGGTGTAAATGTCCCTTGTCACTGCCCTGGTCTGGTGTGAAATCAAATCCCCTCAAAAATAATCTCTCGCATAGTCATTATAGGAAATGCCGTGTGTATTGTTGGTACCCAGTTGTCTCGTGGCTTCAAAAAAAGAGTCAAGTAAGCTCTCAAGTAAATTTTGGTGGGTAAAGTTAGGTTCAAAGGGTCTGGAACACAACGTCTGGCAGTCCCAAGTGACTTCTATCTTGGATACGTTGCAGTGATGGAACAGATAAGGATTTTGATCAATAGCTCCGTTGATGGCTGCATTGCTGACGATACCAATAAACCAACCTTAGGCAAATGATCATGAAACACATGATCTTCTATCTTGTATCGGAGTCCTGGCTCAGTAGTAAACGTTTTGACTTCCACTCATCGTATGGGATAATTGGCAGTGGTTCTAGTCAGTCTGATTGATATCGTTTTCAACTCAAGTAATATTCATACACGTCGCATGTACAGTCTGGCTTCCTTCAAGTTGGTGTTAAACTCGTTAGCATTGGCCATGAATTGGAAGAATGTGCTACTTCGATTCAGTCAGCAAATACTTGTCAGGCAACCAACAGTCCAAGTGCAAAATATCCATCATTTCTAAACTGGGACCTTGCTTGATTTTCTTTTGCCGGTCATTAAATCCTTGCTTGTGGTTTGTATCATCATCAGCCATCAAGACCGAATCGTTGAAACTGCCTATCATGTCGGGTTTCCACACTACGGTAGCATCTACGTGTGTGTTCTTGGCTTCTTTTCTCCAACGTGAGTATATTCTCACGGTAGGCTCGGTAGGGGTAAGTGTCTATGCTAATAGTTTATTGTTCAGGTGCAAATCCACTTCACTCAACAACATGAAATTGTTGAATGGATTCGAATTGTGATGACTTACCTTTTAGGTATAAGTAATTGGTATTCAGATCAATGTAGTCTTTGGTTTACGTTTTGACTCAACCCAAGGAGAGCTTTCGTCGTAATAGATGAAAGTTGGTGATACTCTACCTACTTCCATTCCTGCATCGTCATTATCGTTGGCGCCATGGTTGTTAGCTGTTTTCCTTGCACCAGGGTATAACGTTTCAAAGCATGCAGTCGTTGGTGGACTAAAGGGTTGAAGACCCGTATGACAATATGAAGGAACGATTCGAACACACTCCCCAAAACATGTCCTTGTTGTCTAGCTACACCCCTGTACACAGAATGCATGAATTACAAATCCTCCGAGAATCGTTCGCAAAAGTGAAGTTTCACGTGACGTTTCCTTTGGCGAATACAATATTTTGCCTGAGATCTACTTTTATACCAATAGTCATACTGCGAAAATACGATTTACTGACGGAAATGTAGTGCGGATGAACAAGTTCTCGGTATACGTGATATGTGTTTCCCCCTTCATCGTAAGCAGCTATCGCAGAATCCACTTTAAATAGAATCAGTCTCAGCAACGAGCTGCTGTTTTTCCCACCACGTTGTATTCTACCAGATCTGAGTACACAAACATCAAATAGAGTCCTTCAGATTCGATGGGGGATCGAAAATACTTGAAGAATCCAATTGTTGATAATGTTTGTTGAGTAAGGAGCTAAATCCACGTTTGCACCCAGAATATCAAGCAAAGTTGGAGAAAGTTTGACTGACAACATTTTGCCATCGTGAAAATCTATTCGTAGACAATAAGAGGGTGCGTGGTAGTTGATAATCACAAGTCTATTGGTTTTCGTGCGTGAGTAGCAAAACTAATTGTTGAACATAGCTGAAATCGTATCCATGAGATGTCAAGCATTAAAATAATGTCTCTCATAATTTCTCATTTCGCAAAGTTCAGTTGGGAATTGTCTGCAGATATTTTGCTAATATTTGGGATCATTTTTGTCCAACTGTCCTAGTAATTGTTTGTCCAGTATTTCCAGGACGAAATGTGTTGGATTCCTGGTAATATTCAAGACTTGAGTAGTATGAATAATTTCTACCATAGCTATTTCCCAACGGGCCTAGTAGTCGAGTGTTATGGATTGAGGTAATTTTTGCAGTGAAACAGCACAATGTGTTGGTGGGGAAACACATGAAGAGAACTGTCACTATGTAATGTCAAATAAAGTTGCTTATTTATATTTCGATGGTTTTCGTCTCCAAGTGGTCACCCAATTTTAATGGAGGATGACTTTTCAAATGTTCCAAGACGTTGCTGTGACTGTTGTTGTTGATGATGCTGCTATGGGTAGGACTGATACAACCTTTACTGTTACTGCTAGTACTTTTGGTATATTGTAAGGACGGATTGTGAAGAAGATAGTTAATACAACTGCTGAGTAAAATGGTCACCAATTGCTTATCATCTTGTTGCAACCTCGAGTTTCCGTTAGCAGTTCCAATCACACATATACTACTAATCGATCTGACAGTAAAGAGAGGATTTGTCTTTTTATAATAGATGACTTGTGAGCATGCAATGCAAGAATCGAAAGTAGGTAGATAAACTTTCCAACGTACTTCATTTCATTGATGCAACGTATTTCCACTTTGCGCGTTCGTTGGTCAAAGATGCCTTAAATATTGTAGTCTTCATAACTTTTCTTGGTCACTTGTTGTAATTCGGGAAAGTTTCTGCGTTTATGTCTATCAATTTATAGACGTCTTGGTGACGTCCATGGACGTGTCCTGTCACACGAAACAATTAGATAAATATCCTTTGTCGAAAGTGCGTTTCTTTTCTCTGATGCAAACCTAATCTCCTGTTTTAACTCCAAGTTAGGATGATGACGACGATGATAGCGGCTGTGATCATCTTCACTTTACTTTGGGATTTCAAACAATCGATCAAACACGTCCACTTTGTTTTAGGTGTTTGAACCTAGCTGCAAGACTGGCTGTCGTGACTGTTTTAATGGGTGGAGATTCGAAATCTTCTATCTTACTTGTTCTGGTGGAGTTCTGATACTGCGATGGTACGATTAATTATAAGCTTTCACAAGACTTGGTAGCACGTCCGTGCATTTGAGTGTGTGTTGATGTGGAGAATATTACCACACTTTGTTCATATTCTTTGAAGACTTTCGGCGACACTCGCTTAGGTTTCAGGATTTTCAGTCGTGAAAAATATGAATGTGTTATTTAAATTCGTTTTGAAACTATTGATTGAAAAATTTACGGACTTTGTCCTTTTGCCATCGCAGAGGGTGTCAACCACTCTGTTTCAGCACAGTTTTTCAATTTTGCACAAACTCAGAACCTTTTTTAGAGGTCAGAGGTGCAAACCAAGCAGACTTTGAAAACACACCGATCACACAAAGCAAATATTGTAACTTCAATTGTGCGAAGCCAAGTGGATAACATCAACCAAATTGGCTTACCATTGATGATCGATACCAGCTACTACCGTCTGACTTATTGGAAATTCGAGTCGAATGGGTTTGTTTAACGTGGAAGTCGATTGTTCTTGCAACCATTGTCGTACGTCGTTGAGTCGTACACTTTTGAGTTTGGTTTTGGCAGCACGATTCAATTTTTGAATTCCTCTGTAGCCAGCATCATGCACAGGATTGTAGTAAATGCTAGCCAAAAGTGTATACATGCTGCCGAATAAATCAACCAAATTCGTATATGTTTTTGTGTAATGGGAGTAGACGATAATGCCCGAACAGGTGTGGTCAGTTATATTTTCACTACTTTGTTCACTCCCTTCTTTTCGGCTTTTGACGTGGATTGCGTCGACATCAAGTTTTTGACTCATGTTTTCATTTCTTGTCGAAGCGGTGTAGGTGTCAACCTAGCTGCAAGACTGGCTGTGGTGACTGTTTTAATGGGTGGAGATTCGAACTCTTCCAAGACTTCGGGTTCCTCACTCTCTTTCAACGTAGGCATCGATTGTAAAAATCGTTGACGTTCCATCGCCAAGCTTGTTGAATGCCTTCTGTATCTTGAGTTACATTGGTTTCGCTGAGTCCCAGTGGAATTGCTGCCATCCCACAGGCGTTCAGATTTGTAACGGTATCTCAGAGCATCGTTGATCAAATCTACCAAATTGGATCCGGGAATAGATTTTCTTGATATACTAAACGATGTTGTTGACCGTAGGACATATGAAGATGATAGTTGAGAATGCGTAGAAGCAAACGTCCTCTTCTTAACATTCCTTTGAGAAACCTTTTTGACCACTTGCCTTCGCAATGCATCGATTTTCAAAGAAGAATCCATGGCAGTGGCAATGGGTATGAATGTCATCGCAGCACGCGTCTTTTTTTTTCTTTCTCTTTCTTACGGTTATTAAATTCTTAATGCCAATAGTGTGGGAGCTGTGGCCTAACCTATCATTTTCTGGTGAAATGTTTCAAGACGTTGCAAAATTATCCGTACCTTTGCGATCTTTGTGTTTCTGACAAGACTGATCGATCAATCAAAGATTGTAACTCTTGTTGTAAGTGAGTCATCTCAGTAAGATTAGGATTCGATTGCAAGTGGGTATCCACCACTCGTACCAGCGTTAGAGGGCCATTCACTGTTTGCAAGGGATCAAGGTTAATTTTTCTTCCTTCCATGAAGTAACGCTCTGTATCATTGATGTCCTTTAAGAATAAATCATCCTTTTCATTTAAAATAAACGGATTTCATGACTCCACCTAAAAGAGGACCAGCTATGGCTCCTAGCATGGAAGCAGCAACTTTGGGTAACAACGGGGCTATCAACATATGAAGAAATTCTTCTCGTTTAACAAGCACTGTTTTCATTTGGGTGACTGATATTTTCTTTTTCATCATGTTTCGAATAATGTGATGATGCCATCCTAATCACAATTTATGTGTCTTCGTCAATGGAGTGGTTCGTTTCAATACGTTTAAATAGCATTCAGCTAAAGAATCCATGATTTCTTTGGGAGCCTTTTGAATGATCTGTTTTTGCATCGTTCCTTTAGCTTTGATTAACACTGACATCCCAATGCTTAGCTCACAAGGGGCATTGATTTTGTCCCCAGTTTAGGAGTATTTTAACGATGCTGCTGATGATGAAGACGAGGACGATGCCGTTAGATCTTTGGATATGACATTTTGTGGAGGTGAATAAAGCAATAAATGTCAAAACGTCTTCTTGTATACAGGGACTCGTGCCCACCTGTTGTCTGGACGTCGTACAAGGCTGTACATTGGACACTGGATGGGAAGAAAACGAAGGAGTTTTCAATGAACCAAATTGAGTTATTTTGTGGTTTCGACAGATCGACTAAACTTTGTAATACACCCATTCTGTCATTCACTTGTTTCTTAGGCTGTGCTTCTTTTATCGCAGCAGCAGCAACAACAGCAGAAAAAGAAGGAGACGAAGGATAAAGAGAAGTATATATAGAAACAGGTGTCGATTTCGGGGGGGTCTTCAACAAAGTAGGAAACACTTTTCTTTAATCTGGTTTAGATGGCATCATTTAAAACGGAAGAGAGGATACTGACACAGGTTAGGGTACTATTGTGGATGCTGCTTCTAAAGTGACTGCCGGTCGAGGTTTCCATGGGTAAGTGCGAGTCATGGTTGCAGTGCCTCTCATTCAGTTAGGTTGGTCGTCGTCTTTGAAGATGTTTTCTTCTTGTCCACTGTTGTGGTTTCTTCATTTTTGTATCTGCATTCTTTGTTTTCTTGTGAGAGTTTTTGTTTGTGGTTGTAGTAATAACTCTCTTTGTCTTCTTCTTCCTCTTTGTCTTTGCATTGGAATTCCGTCGTACAAGCGAACAAATAATGGCTTCTCCAAAAAATCCACTGCCACCCAGTTTCAAGATAATTTGTTCTTTGGTCCAGGTATCAGTTTTTGAATTTGAGAGTTGTGCCAATGCTACTTGATACTGTTATTCAAAAACATTATGTTTGTTTTGGAATGTGAATGATTCCTTGTAGTAATTGACGCGACGACAAAGTAAACCATCGCAACATTTCTTTGAGACTGGGTTCCAATAAATGCGAACACACTTGTGTATCTTTTTGCGACTGATGTTATACAGTGCACGAATCAATGTAGTTGGATGAGTTTTAATGTATGTCATGTTTAACGACAATGTGAGCATTCACCGAAAAGTGAGTGTTTGATGGAATAACTTAGTGAATGAGGTTTTATACTTTTTAGACTGACGAAAACGATGAGGATGGTGTGTAAATCACTTGACCACCGTCGCGACTTCAATCTGAAACAAGCCAGTACGAAATCTTAAATCGTCAGGAGTATTGGGTTTTAAAATCCAGTGAATACGCGTGTGGCAAACGTATGGCATAATCATTGTTGAGCCAACACTTGTACCTGAAATCTGTCTCTGGGACAACACCAAGTAATGGGAGCATTGAGACTGTTGGTGGGATGGGCATTGCTTTGTTGGTATAAATTTTTGATGCAAATAACGCTGGCGTTGCGATGATGCCCTTGTTGTGTAAACAAAGTTTAATTTGTTTCTCATCTTCACCTAACATGTCATCGAAGATAACGAGATGAGATTTTCTGAGTCAGACACGACCTCTTCGTCTTCGCCAGGAATACTCTCTGCAACTTAAATGTGTTCTCCTTGACTTTCATTGAGTAGCAAGAGAGCAGATTGCCACTCAGTGTAACAACACACGATGCTTTGTATAAAACGATCAAACAAACGTTGTTTGAGTCCTATCAAACGTTTGATACATTTGAGTTTACCTAAACTGTTATGTCCAACAATCAGCATGTTAAAGGGATGGCGACGGTACAAATAAACCCAACTTAGACGGTCTAACATTTCGTCGATCACTTTGAGAACGGACGACGATGCAGTCATCACTACAGACTTTTTTATCTTTTAGAGTAAAACCTTTTATACAGGATAGGAACATGGTTTCGTTTTTCTGAAATAGTTAATACATGAACTCAATGTCAAAATAGCAGCAAGAAAGTTCTTGTGGTGGTGGTGGTTGTGATGGTTGGTGACGGCATATACATTCATATGCACTTTGAAGGACCTTTATGTAGTCGGTTACAATAATATATAAGCATCGAATCCAATACTTTTCTAGTCGCGTAGATCATTCTACTGTAGTTTGTGTTGGTGATCGTCGCTAGCGACACAACATTCTTCGCTAAGTATTGTGGGTGACAAGGTGCGACGAATCTCTTCATCACACGGAAGTATATTTGTATTCATCACCAATCGCTACACTTTTAACACAAGGATTTTCTCATGAACAGCTTAAGTCGTTGACGTCTATGCTATCAAGTCTCTTCATGTAATCTCGATATATGGAACAAAGTGGGTCGGCAGTTAAACGAAATCCAAGAAACATATTCACTAGCGCACACAATACTACACATCGTCCCAAGTTCAAAGGGGTATCGTCCTGTTGAATAATTCTTCTGAATTAACTTTGCAATCCTCTAAGTTTTTAATCCTTTGATCGATATTCTCCCATGGAGTTCCGCACACCACTATGTGCAAGAGGCGTGGCATCGAGCTTCTTATAACTTGTTTTTTCGATGTCTGACCATTTGATTACTTTTAAGGCAATGAGAATTATTATATTATTCAGATACCAATCATTAAACAGTATATATCCCTTAGGATAAAGTTGTTCTTTCCGTTTCACTCGAATCCATGCAAAATATTTGAAAATGTGTTTTCGCACCTCTTAATTTAGATTCTGGATGCGGTAGATTCTGAATACGATATATTCTAAATACGGTAGATTCTGAATGCTCTATTCCAAAGTATCCGTGAAGAGATCTCTAGGATCATTAGACTATATTTTCCCCCCATCAGTCTTTTTATAGGTATGGATATATCAATGGCTATTCATTGTATAGGTATGGATATATCAATGGCTATTCATTTTATAGGTATGGATATATCAATGGCTATTCTTTTTATAGGTATGGATATATCAATGGCTATTCTTTTTATAGGTATGGATATATCAATGGCTATTCATTTTATAGGTATGGATATATCAATGGCTATTCATTTTATAGGTATGGATATATCAATGGCTATTCTTTTTATAGGTATGGATATATCAATGGCTATTCATTTTATAGGTATGGATATATCAATGGCTATTCATTTTATAGGTATGGATATATCAATGGCTATTCATTTTATAGGTATGGATATATCAATGGCTATTCATTTTATAGGTATGGATATATCAATGGCTATTCATTTTATGTCGTTGGTGTCATGTCAAGAATAAGAGTCCTTAGACCCTTTCTAGACCAACTAACTGAAGGCAGTGACAGCGCAGAGACCATTCCACATGTTTTTGGTAAGCTGTATTATTATGCTCCCACCATAACTGAAACATTGTACTTAGTCTCCTTCTCCCAAGTTCAAAAATCCTGTTATAGCTAAAGCTATGGAAGTGGGTACCTCCATATATTTTGGCCATTTCCTTTTAAACATGTTCAATCGACTGGCAAAATCAAACTTGCCTGGAAGAGTCCCGGGAAACGTGTGTTCTGCTCTTATCCATGATTCTCCGTAACAGGGTGAGTATGGTTCGGGAACAATCGATTTCAATTCAGCTGTGATATTGAGGTTGCGACAGTGATGGACAGATCTGATACTCCAGAGTCAGCTCTTTTTGTAGGGCACATCATCATATTGTTCTTTTCTTTCTGCGTATAAAACATCTTTGAGAGGAAGAAGGGGTTGTTATTTATGGCTCAACGTCTCTGGTCAAAACGATCTCATCCCATGGAAATTGTAATAATTGGATTCGCTGAATGCCAAAAAAGATATATGTGTATACTTAATGATGGCCAATCAGCTGAATGCAAATGAAGATCCATGTGAGTGTGAATGTTGGTTTGTAAGAGTAAGCAGATCACCTTTACTCCATTATCAATTTGTCTCTGTGTGATTTTGCGACTGTCTTTGTTATACCCCCTTCGTTTGTATGTATGTTCGTGTATTTGTATGTATGAAAACCAAAAAATACACCCTCCCTATGTGTGGTGGGATGTGCTTGTATGAACAAATACTAGTAATAGAACTTACCCTTTGTAGTTGAATATGTGTGTTTGTGTGTATGAAAAAAAAAAGCCCCTTCTTCCTCCTTTTGCATGTGCAATTGTCAGTATATGTATAACAACAAAGAATACCATTACCTATGTGTGTTTGGTGGTACGTGTTTGTATGAAAGAACTACTGACCCTATCCCCTCGCTTTGTATGTGTGGCGGTATTTTGTGAGTACGAAAACAAATAGACCCTACACTCCCTTTGTATGTGATTGTGTTTGTGTGAAAAAATAATAGACCCCTTTTTCTTTGTACGCGAGTTTCTTTGTTTGTATATATAAAACAAAGCAATAACTTTGTATGTATATGTGTGCTTATATTAAACAAGTAGACCTTACCATTTCTTTGTATATATGTATGTGTGTTTGTATAAAACAAAAAGACCTTACCATTTCTTTGTATATATGTATGTGTGTTTGTATAAAACAAATAGACCTTACCATTTCTTTGTATATATGTATGTGTGTTTGTATAAAACAAAAAGACCTTACCATTTCTTTGTATATATGTATGTGTGTTTGTATAAAACAAAAAGACCTTACCATTCCTTTGTATATATGTATGTGTGTTTGTATGTATGTATAAAATAATAGACCCTACCTACTTCCTTCATATTTGTGATTGCGTGTTTTCGTTTATTTAGATTTATATACAAATATAATAGACCCTGTACCCTCCCTTTTTTTGTATGTTTGATGGTATGTTGGATTGTAGGTATAAGTATGGTATGTTGGATTGTAGGTATAAGTATGGTATGTTGGATTGTAGGTATAAGTATGTTAGTCACCAGGTATCTGTATATAATTATAGCGTATGTTAGTGATCCTTTCCTGATTAAAGGCAAACAATCCTTCTCACAAAATTGATCACCTGTAATTAGGTATGTCGTTTATCAGTCAAGAGAAATACGCATGTTCCCCATAGTCCGTCACGTTCAAATACGACATGTTAAAATTCCCCTTTCCTCCATAGTGCCATCCTAATGTTAAATTCCCGCAGGTTCCCATAGTGACATTAAATGTTAACTTTCCAGTCCCAAACCCATCCCCTGCGTGCTATCCGTAATGTTAATATCCCCCCTCCAAAAAAGGTGTCCCAAGCATAATGTTAAATTCCAATAGATTCATAGAGTCACATTTCCATTCATATCGCTCCCTAGAATTACTGACCAGTGTCAAAATCTGAGGCGCAACCATTGAACCAATTTTCCCAATACTTTCGATGGTGCTCCCTCCAATTCTTCTGAAACATATAAACAGAGAAAATTATCAATTTGGATCGAGCAAAAACAAAAATATCAATACTACCAGCAAACAATTCATGTTATGAAGAAGAAAAACTATTAACTCCTTTCAGACATTAATTCTGAATAAAAGTTCTATTTCATAAATAGTATGTCTGCTCTAAGCACTGCGCACGCATTTTAAAGATACTTAGATACTTATCTTTCTCAATATAATAAATATGGTCACGCGCAAGCTCCTTGGAATGTTTATTCTACATTTTAGTTTAATTCCTCATATTTAGCATTAGATTGTATTTTATCGTAAGAATGCACAGATTGTGAGACCTGATCAAATATAGCAACCAACCTGACAACTGTTGGGTACAGTTCATTACACCAGAGCGTCGACATCCCCCATGCCGCACTGACAAACAACTTTGAAGTTACGGCAAATACTTGAATCAACCAGCCCTTGTCAAAATCTAAAAATGTTGATTGCGTAGACATTAAAGATATTAACAGAATAAAATGAATCCCATCGCGACCGTCTTAGTCATTAATTCACGTTGATTACCAAATCAACCAGTCGTTACATTTCTAAATACGAACAAAGAGGGAATTTATCGTCCAGAAAGTAGAAATATTCGCGGCTAATTAAAAATAAATTGATGAGTATCACTTAGGCTCTGCTAAGTTATTGATAAATGTGTCACCGACGTTATCCCTGAAATAAATATAAATTTATATCGACGTTGTCCCTGAAATAAATATAAATTTATCATTGACGTTATCCTTGAAATAAATATAAATTTATCATCGACGTTATCCCTGAAATAAATATAAACCAGAAGTCGATATTCATTTATTTGAAACGGCAATGAACTCGGTACTAATCCCAATAGCTCCTGTAACTTAAGATATATATATATATATATATATATATATATATATATATATATATATATATATATATATATATATATATATATATATATATATATATATATAAAACTGAATCACTATTTCCTCTCTTTTGAAAAAAAATATTCTGTCATGAAAAGTTTATGCTGGATTTTCCATATTGAAAATAATTCAGACATTACTGAAGTCTTGTCATATTACAGTAGTCAAGATCTGAGTAAACCTAATGTTTTCTTCGACCACAAACAGGACGCATGTTTGAAATTGAATATCGATCATTTTTTTCTTGTCAACATGCTTATTAAAAGTATAAAAATTTTACTTTCCAGTTTATTAAGGAATGAAGGAATAGGATAAGACTTTCAAAAATTACCTATATATTGCATTACGCCGACGCCCAATGCCGCTGCTCCGGAAACGAGATAAAATGTAAATGAAGTCCATCTTCTTCCACCCCTAAGTCGGTGATAAATAAATAAATAAATACAATTAAATTTTACTAATAGTGAGGTAACTTACCGCGACATTTACTGATGATAAAAAAAGCACAGACTGACATGCATGAACGGGCGTACTACTAAAGTTCTAGAGGACATACTTTTTATACCCATTTCCACGTCAAATACGCGACATAAAATAGAAGATGAGCATGATATAAGGGTACTTGAATATTCTGTCCAGTATTTGTATTTCCATGACAGAGTCTGCAGAGCTAGATATGATTCAAACTGCCTGAATTTGGAAGTCGTCACACCTTTCCTCTATTAATTATGTAAATATTGAGCACCGATACATCTTCCTGAATTGGGAAGTCGACACACCTTTCCTCTATTAATTATGCAAATATTGAGCACCCATACATCTTCCTGAATTGGGAAGTCGACACACCTTTCCTCACTTAATTATGCAAATATTGAGCACCGATACATCTTCCTGAATTGGGAAGTCGACACACCTTTCCTCACTTAATTATGCAAATATTGAGCACCCATACATCTTTCTGAATTTGGAAGTCGTCACACCTTTCCTCATTTAATTATGCAAATATTGAGCACCCATACATCTTTCTGAATTTGGAAGTCGTCACACCTTTCCTCTCTTAATTATGCAAATATTGAGTACCCATACATCTTTCTGAATTTGGAAGTCGTCACACCTTTCCTCACTTAATTATGCAAATATTGAGCACCCATACATTTTTGAGATTATGGATTAAATACTCTTAAGGTTATATCAAGGGGTCAGCATATTTTAAACCCTGATCTTGTAATCTGTCCACAATAAGGCAAGATAGGCAGGGAACTTGACTAAAAATAACAGTTTGATTGACATCTTTCTTCAAATCATCAGTAATATTGTCGATATCAGAAGAATAGGGTTTCGCAGTTGAACAGCTATTGACTTTAGCATTTAGTTTTACTCTTGAATAGTCTTCATTGTGTAATATATAAATAGTAGATCAACCATTTAATACGTTGTACCAATATGGAGAGAGAGAGAGAGAGAGAGAGAGAGAGAGAGAGAGAGAGAGAGAGAGAGAGAGAGAGAGAGAGAGGTACAAAAGTATTATCAAATGTAAAATGAATAAGTTGTATTTTGCGAATTACATACCACCTATTGAAGATGACAATTAATATACTGCCGGGATAGTCTATGATTCCTATGATGAACATGTTAAGATACAAATTCCCGGAAAGCAGCTGTACGCTGAATGTGATTCCGTAATATCCAAAAGCAGACGCGAGCCTTCAATATAAAAGAAAAGGAGATAAAAGAACAATAAGGGCTAAAAAAACGTCATCCTTTAGAGAGAAAAATAACCAAAAAATGAACCTTAAATCAAGGAAGAAAAAAAATAAAAAATTACAAATGAGTTTAAAGAAAAGATAGTTAAAAAAGAAACTTGAGTAGAAAAATGTGCTCATGATATTGTAACACCGAACACTTATATATTGCAGTTTGTTTTCTTAAATACAATTTAGCACTGAGCGAAAAACATCGGACGAAAACTACGACAATGGGTACAGAAGTCGATCTCAATGGGATATATATATATATATATACAACACTATTTTTTGCAAAGAAGTGATGTAAATATAGAACTCACTGTCTACTATTTTCAAAGTTCAAGAAAAAATATCTACATTGTAGTCCTTTTTCTATATAAAAACAGCTATTGATATGTCATAAGGAAATACGATTAGATGCAATGTCATTACCATATATTGGTATATTTGTAAAACAGAAATAGTATACCATATAATTCCTAAAGTAATAGTCAGTTTCATCAAACTTTTGGCTCGAAAGAGATCTATAAAGGTGTAAATTCTCCTCTCTGTCTGTTTTTTTATTTCCGTATTTTGAAGCAGAGACTCCCAAGCCGGCGTCAGGTCGGGAAAGGGTTTTCTGTTTACCCTGGCCACACGTCTCAAGATGGCTTCTGCCTCTTCATAACGTCCCTTTCCAATGTACCATCGGAAACTCTCTGGATAAAGTCTGGATAAATGTAGAAACGAACAATATTTTATAAACAGTAATCGATACAAGTTTCCTTTGATATTATTTTACGCGAAACATTATTAAGGACATCTTGATTAAACTTATTTTGGGAATTAAATCCTGCGATCAAAAAAACTCCTATAAAAGAGGGGTTTATCATATGATACAGTATTCAACCTGCATCTACCAATAACACATCATAACTTTGTTACTCGATTTCACTCTTTTTTGGGAGTGGATGTGGATGGGGGTGGAGGTTGAGGTGGAGGCGAAATAAATGTAAGTCTTCAGCTTTTCATAAATTAATGCTTAAAAATTGTATAAATCGTCTTCTTGGTGCTTATTTACCCATATGATTGAGAGATTGATTTTAACATATAAACGTACAGAATATTTCAGGAGTCTATAGTTTATATTAAAGAAAGAACATTTGATGAGGTCTGTTCTATGAATTATAAGAATTAAAGATCGTCTGCCATACAATAAATCCAGAAAATAGTTTTTGTTTTGTATTCCTAGTGTAACTGATGGAACACATAACCCAGCGTAATTAAAAACATTTATCAATATCGTTAGTAAAGGGCAATGAAACATCCAAACATTATGAAAATACGCCTTACCGGTGTGCTCTACCTTTAATAAGCTGCGACAGTCTGCTATTTACATTTTTTAGGGAAGAAATCATAAGAAACTTGGAATTCAAGTGAAATCTTTGCGTAAAACCGCAGCATATTTATCACAAGTAACTGACTTTTCGGAGATTACAGTAACTGTACTACTGTGATCTCACGTGGGCTACAACGTTTCTATAAGGTATACAGTTTAAAGCTAACAATAGGCAGACCTTATCTTTGATAGGCATTTAGCCACATGTTTAAAACGTATTCCCCGCGTAATGTGAGCGTATTCTGCGCTTAGTCATTGTATCAGCAGCTTCTACATTTATACCCAGAACAGGGTTATCACGGTTTCCATGGCGTGATGCGACTAAGAGTATATGACCTCCCTTGGATGATGCGCCAATCCATCGCAGGTTAACCCCCACTCAAATAATAATATACTTGAGAGAGAGAGAGAGAGAGAGAGAGAGAGAGAGAGAGAGAGAGAGAGAGAGAGAGAGAGAGAGAGAGATGTGGATGATACCTCCAGGTCAGGAGAATGGGAACACATGCTATGCAGACAGCCAAATGGACGAATCTCCAATCGTGTAGTTGCCAGCAGAATAGAGCCAACAATCCCGCCCAAACTGCTGGGCTTTGGAATAGATTAATATTGAGACGCCATCTGCTGGTAAGAAGTTCTCCTAAAACTGTTCCCGCACAACACAGACCTCCCGCAAAGAACCCGATAATAAATCGTATGGTTGCGAACATTTCCCATGATATAGAGAAATATGCAGTCAAGTTTGCAATCATAAGTGCGGCCACACCAAGGTAGAAAATGGGTTTCCGACCAAACGTGTCCCCCGCGTGACCAAAGACGAATTCTCCAACTAGCTGTCCAATCATTTGAAGCGTTGTTATAGTTTGTGTAATCCATTTCCGGTCGCAAATTAACTTCCACTGAAAAAACAAAACAAAATGTGGAATAATCATCTTTATTGCACCAATAGTAATAGGGGACGATATGGTGAAAAAAAAACCTTTGGTGATTACGGGAATTAACATTACGGTTGCCATCTTGAAAATATAGAATTTAAGACTAGTCCATAGGTTTAACATTATGGGACTGTATGGCGACAAGTGAAAACGTAATGTTAAAAACGTCCATAGGTTTAACATTATGGGTTGGTATGGCGACAAGAAGAAATGTAATGAGAAAAACGTCCATAGGATTAGCATGAGATGGCAGTATGGGGACAAAAGAAAAAGGTAATGTGAAAAACACTTGCACTTAGTGACCTACACATAGATTAACTAACATAAACCCATATCTACTGACCAACACCCACATCTACTAACCATCACTCTTACCTACTAACAGAGGTGTAAGGGTAGGATGTAAAGTAATGGGGGAGGTGTAAAAAGAAAGCAAACCCTATAAAAAAAAACTACAATCCTATAACCCTACAATCCCTACAACCTCTATAGACAAAACTAAAACCCCTACGACCTCTACAACCCCTATAACTCTATGTTTCCAAAGAGGGGCGAAAGGGTATGAATGCTCACACTTACATACTATTATACTCGTCGTCCCCAGGCCTGAGATTCATTTTTTAGCCTGGGTAGCGTTAAGGGGCATTATCTAGTCAAATATTTCCGCAATTCCGATCAATGAATGTTTCCGCGTTGCAAGATCCAAGTTTTAGCAAGTTGCTTATGGAAGGAGCGGCGGGACCAAGTTTTTTTTTTTTTAAAGGGTATGGAACAGGTAAGGTAGCCAAAAATTGAGGTAGCGCTGGAAAAAAAATGCCCCCAACCCTCACCGATGAGGCCGGCTCAAAATGGCGTTTCCAATTTTGCTCATAGATCGTGTCATTAAACATTTGTTTATACAGCCACTCTGCAGTCATTTTTGTATTCATTTAAGGCAATTGCGAAGTTTCTTTGGGACATAGTTCTATTAAGTAGCGCATCATAAAGAGTACCAATACTCTGGATATGAAGGGCATCAAGTTTGATTCTTATTTCAATGAAAGGATGCGCAGTGACATCTGCATGGCATCTGTTTGCAATTCCAAACTTACGTTTTTGCATGCGATTTAGTACCGCGTTGCTTTGATAATACACATATTCATTTTTATAAATGAATAGACTTTGTTTGGTTTTGGTTCAACTGTAAACCCTTGTCGACTCAGTTCTGCATATAGTTTTTTTTTTCATTTTCGTCGTAATTATCTATTTACGCGGCAGATCCGTTTCGTTTTCTTTTTTTAAAAATCCATATTTAAATGAAATGAGAGGGAAAAAAGATGTTGTTAGGCCGACCGAGCCACACATCGAAGTTGGCTTACACTGTGTTTTACCGACATTGCGTTTGTCGCTGCAACTCTTACCTTACGCTGTTTAGTCCCGAAAGTAATTCATTTATGTCACACAAACACAAAACGGTCACAACATTTAGTGATTAACTCTCGGTCACATTGTGCTTAAATACCTAGTGTCACGGAAGTTGTGTGAACGTTAGTCAGCAATACGTTTTATACTTATAGTATCCATTGTGAAATATAGTAGCAAGCGTGTGCGGAGAGTGACGTGTATGGAATGCCATTAGTAGCAAAAAATGCCTATTTATATGACCCGCAAGTAAGGCAGTGTTGGCTAGTTATTGAAAAACTGCATCGTATGCTAGATGTGCGCTGGGAATAGGCCTCAAGTAAAAAAGGCTGTCGTTCTTGTCGTTCTGACAGACAACACACAGCTTATGATGAATACCCATTATCTCCTTGCGGGAGTGGGTTCTTCCGCGGGCTATTAATTCATTTTTTGCCACTTCGTCAATTACAACCGAAGTGTATGCCTTGTGCAATGCAGCCCGTATTTCATTTTTCATGATTGTGTATTTGTCGACCTCGTTTAGGATAAGTTCGAACTCCACTTCGGAGATAGCGTTGCTGCGTAGCGCCGTAGATACGTGGTCTGCCATTGTGTTGACATTTGATTCGGCCAAAACGCGGATTTCATTGCGCTTTTTAGCTTTCATGGATAGTATCAGGTTGATAAAATTTCCCGCTACAGAAATCAGACCATAGCTTAAAGCTGTAATCTCAGGGCAATCGCGATTGATGTAGCAATGATTGTTGAAAGTATTCCAATTCCCACCACACCGGTGCTCAGAGACACAGTCGTCAGCGTGTTATCAACACCATCTACAGCATGTACTTTTTGTAATGCGCCTGCCGCTCTTCAGCCTCTGCCTGCAAGAAGGTTTCAGCCTCGCTGATCCTTTTCAGGCGAAAATCTCGTGGGTCTTGGTTTTTCGGATATATGGACATTGGTTTGCGGATACGCACCTTTAACCGATTGTCTGTTCTGATAGGTAAGACCCTAGCAAAGTCAAAAAAGGTGATGGTCTCCCTGTTATCACCAGATTCACAGATTGTATTGTGATGAAGGACTAATAGCACCGCTCTTTTTATCCGAAAGTTGCGAGACAGTCCGGCTTTGTTTCTGATTATTGTGATGCGGTAAAGTACGTCTTTGTTAAAAACAACCATTCCTTTGTCGTGGATAAGACGAGTAATTGAGGAATTTGCATACAGCAACTAAAATATTACAGATTTGAGCATATTGTCAAATACCACCTCGTTATTATGGTAGCCATTTCGTCCCTTTTGAGTTAGCTTGATATCTGGTACCTATTTACTAGCGCCATCCTGGTAGACATAACGGTATTACCCTCCAACACAAAAGGTTTGTCGTTATGGGGAAACCCATGTACCCAAACTGAGATGACAGGCTCGACTTGTTTCCCAAAGAAGGAGGATGATAGTACTTACGGCACTGTCGCATCATCGTCTCGCGGGTCTGATACCCGGTTAGTGACGATTTTTTTTAGTAGCAGAATCCTGATGGTCGGTGGAGTCTTATACGTTATTGATTACACAGTCGAAATTCAAAATCGCTTTGCAGCGCGTTCCGAGAACGAGGGACAATCCTGGAGCTGTTTCCGTGATAGAAAAGCTACAGAGGCAGAGGAGGTCTTAGCCAGAGGCTGTAACAGGGACGCGTTTGACAATTTCAGGGACCTGTGCAGGCCGTTTTCTTGATTATCATCTAGCTCTATTGAAGATTCGGCGGGTAAGATTATATGTGACAGCAAGCAGAATTTAATGCGACGGAGAGATAACTACTCCCGGCTGCTAAACTTCCGCCACCCTATATCAGGAGCTGGAGGACGCCGCCAATTTAGTTGTACCAGCCCTGGGCATTAATGTTGGTCAACCAACGGAGGTCGACGGAGTTACATCACTTAAAAATTGAGAAATAGAAAGGCAGCCTGGACCTGTGGCATCACGAGCAAATTGCTAAAAGCTGAAGGCGACTGCCGCATAGCTTGGCTAAGCAGGGTTTTTCATTCCGTGTGGGAGACGGGCGACATCCCTGTTGACTTAATCAAGGGTATTATACTGCCCTGCTATATGTGCCGGGAAAGAACTTCGCCTCTATCTTCCTAACCAGAATGAAAGACCGTGTTCTGGAATTGCGCAGAAAAGAACAGAGTTGCTTTACAGCAGAAAGGTCAACTATTGACTGCATATGTACGCTCAACACATTGATACAAAATCGCAAGGACTTCAATCCACCGCTATGGATAGCCGACGTTGGACTCGGTCGACTGAGCCACCCTCTGGCTTCTGTTCAAGAGTATAGGACTCCTTGACAATGTCGTCAAGCTAATAAAAGCAGTTTATACTGACACCATCAGCTGCGTTCTAGTCGATAGTGAATGTTTGCAATGGTTTCATATCAACAGCGGAGATCGAGAGGGATGTACTATTGCCCAGAATCTCTTCCTACCACCAGTGGACTGGACGCTGGAACGAACGGCGCGGACGGGACAGCTAGGTGCAATCTTAGGTGACCAAATTTTTAATGACTTGATTATGCCGACGACGTCTCTATTAGATCGTCTCCACGAAGGTTGTTCAGGTGGTCTTACAATTCATTTATTTGTTGATAATATTCTGTGGGAGGATCGATAAATGTAGTTTCAACTTTTTTTATCTGCTAGATCAGTGTGTCCTCAATCATAACCTTTCATTTCATAGCCTTCTACAGCCATGTTTTAAAAACTTGTAACTAGTCACAACCAGCTTTATCAAGTTAGCATATTAAAGTTTCTGATTTTTGCAACTCCTTCGCCCATGCAACACAAATACGAAATGATATTTGTTGTCGGTGAGCTCGCTGCCGTCGGCTATATTGCCTATAAATATTTCTAACCCCTATCAGCGTTCCATTAAGGAGCGCAAACAAACGACAGCTATTGTTTCTGCTTCTGTATATCGTGCTCCAAAGCGCAAGAACTACAGACTTAATGGGGAGCGTCGCTGTGTAAACGAAGCGAAGAGGGTTCGTGAGGTATCAAACCTTCCAAGGTAATTTTTCGCTCAGCCTGGAGCCGACTTTATTCTTGTTGCCTTGTCGTGTTTTCGAATTGCATTTGTAAAGCACATAGTTCCGACTGCGCGCTGTCTTGTGCGGGCACGACTTGCAGCTCGTAATCATTAAAGGTCCAGGACACGTCTTTTAAGGTAAACATGTCCACACCAACGCAGTTTTTAATAGGGTCAACTCTCACCGACCATCGAGGAGCGCTTTCTTTGGTAAACCCTACCTGGTTTGTTATGTGACGTACCAGCACTTGTTTTTCAGACTGGACTAAGGAGCCTTTGTCAACATAAGAAGCCACACGCATTGCATATGCCCGGTCGTTCGCTCGTACTCGTTTCATGTCTTTGGAGCCTGTCCGATTCATCGGGGCCTACAGCCGTTATACACTTCAGTGATTTTGGGGAGGACGTTCACCCAGCTGTTGTTGCTTGTTGCCAAAAACCAGCGTCCGAGCATGGTTTGGAGATTGAGGTATAGGAGTGGGCATGGTTTTCGGTTCGGCTAAGCGGTGGTTAACACCGGTGGCTTTTATCAGGGCCGCAAAGGGCGGGAAGTAAACTCAGTCTCTCTGTCTGTCCATAGCTTGAGGAATGCGTCTCGTTGCCCTGCTGTGAGCTAAAATCCGGGCCATTGCCGCAATTGTGTCGCCTTTGCTTTTTAGAGACCCGACATAGACATAGCGGATGTTGGAGTCAATTTCTGTGAGAATTTTCTTGTAGCCGCAGTTGAGCAGGTTCAGTTCGTAAGAAAAAACACTATGTCGGTTTGGCATGTGCCAGGAGGACCCCCAGTAGGCGCGAACTCTTCATGTTTAACGACCTGCTGTGTTCGCTGCTGCAAAGCTCTGCTCTTGTTCATGGTTGCAAAGAGTACCTACTGCATGATCATAAATGCTATCTATCTCAAAGTTGCTGTCTTCTTCAACCTGTGCAAGTAAACGCTCTTGAGCTGTCTTAACTGTTTATTTTGCCGTGGGACGGTGTGCACTGGTTTTCTGAGAGCGCCTGTCGGTAGTATGGCAATTGTCCTGCCTGTGCGCGCGAACATTATCAATGCGGTCGATGCTCCAGTCCGTGTCTAGCGACTCAGGGCGGGTGGCACATTTGTAGCCCTATTCTGACGAGCCCGGTGGATATTGACGTGTTGCATTCCCGCGGTTCCAGCTACCAAGCCCCTCTCCAGTCGTTTTGGCTTGTCCTTGAACAGGTTTTTTTTTTATAATACAGTGAGAGAGGCGCATGGGGTCGTCGAGGACGACCATCACTATAATCATAGTGCGGCAGAGAATGAACGCCATGCGAAACAACTGGGCCGCAACCAGGTTGATGTTAGCATCGTGGATGTAGAGTTTGTTGCCGACGGTCTGACCCTGCACTGCGTGGCCTGTGCGACACCACGGCCTACGAAGGAGTGTGGGACCGCTGTTTCACTTCAGCGTTTGGTTCATACCATCGCAGCTTCGTATGGTAAGGTTGGTATCGGTGACATTCTGCACGACATACTCGGCGTTTTAGTTTATCTTTCTTTTGTTTTTCATCCACGCATAGATACGACCGACCACGTGGTCTCCGACGTACCATTCGTATGTTCTACGACCAGGCGTTCACGCGGTCCACGCTGTCGCTCATAAACATAATGTGGGGGTCAAAGGCCTCGGTTTCCCGCTGCTGCAGATCGATCCACGTCATAGTCTTTAAGCCATGGTGCACGGCTACCCCAAAGACTTCGTCGTCTCTGCATGTCAACAGTTTGTTAAAAAGAATCTCCATTCGCGGGGGTTCTTCTTGAGAGTATCGTTTTGAGTTGTAAAGGCGAAGCCAACGCGGGAAGATCAAGGACCTCGTCATAGTACTTGTCAAAGTCGATGTGGAGGATCTGTGAGACAAGCTAATTTTGGCACGGATAGCCGTTACCGAGAATAATATGAGTGTCTTTGTGCCTTTGGATGAAATGAAAGATCCACTCAAGCGTGTCACGTAATTCAGCCATGACGTGTGTTCCATCCACCAACAAGAACGCAGGAAGTTGTGTGACGTCACTTAAAGTATATATACCCTAAAGCGTTTATAAGATTCACAAATGTTGAACGGTCCAAGTACAGAACACATGGGTGAATTGAAGACGAAGAGTTTGTGTTGGGGTGCGCCTGCAGTAGATATACCCGGAGTGACAGAACTACTACTTCTGCTATGGCTAGTATTGTTCCCCCGATGGTATCTTCTGTTCCAGAGAATTAATTGGATTTGGATTAGACTTTCTGCGATTTCTTATCATCGTAGGAATTTTGCCGGCGCCACCTTCACTTTCTCCTGCATTACTACTATCACTGCCAGAATATGGCGATTTTAAAAAAGTAACAGAAGGAAGAGCTTGAGACCTTTTAATAACGACAAAAAGAAGAAGAACAGACTTTTGTATAAATACTAGAAGAGGACAAGAAAAAGCAACAAGATATGAAATCCACGAACGTTGAACTGAATGAAGTGAATGAAAACATAACTGCCAATGTGTTAAAGGACATTTTGGCTGAGATAAACCATGAGAGCAATGTATGAACCATCTTTGGCGAAACCCAAGAGAAACCTTCACCTCCCAAAGAATTGTAAACCTTATCTGATTTCGAAAAAAAAAAAGAAATGAAGTTAAGACAGAAGTGAAAAACGTGAAGAAAAAAGAACCGATAATATGTGTGGAAACCTCCTTACCTACTAATATTGCTCGTCAAATACGTCAAGCATCGCAATCGAAATTATGACGAACCTAAGAGCATCGAACGTAGGGTGACTTACTGAATCACAGTATCGACACACTTTTGGCGAGCATTTACTACAATCCTGTCTATGCGGCTGGCTACGGAGGAGTTCAAACATTGTATCTTGCAGCCAAAACCAAACTCACAAGTATACGTCAGCAAGATGCACGACAATAGTTGCAAGAACAATCGAAGTACACGTTACACGAAGAAGTGAAACAAAAGTAATAGGAATCGATCATCAACGACAAGCCTGTTTAGCAGATGTGTCTCACTTGGCTTCGTACAATCAAGGTTAGAAATATTTATTTGTTTTCAAAATCAGCTTGGGTGGTTCCTTTGACAGCCAAAACAAGTTCAAAGTTAGTGCGAGCTTTCAAAATCGTCCTGGTACAAAGTTGCCTATTCCCTGTGCACACTGACAGACACGCTGAATTTCTCAACCAATCATTTGAAAAAGAATTTTTAAAAAAAAAAAAGCCAGTGTTGTGAAACATTTTCAAAGAATCTTGAAAGAATGTGTGTGGAATTATTATACATATCAGCATAATCTCAAATACATCGACATGTTACCACGTCTAGTCAAAGCTTACAATCAATCGTACCATCGCAGTATCGGATGTGCCCCAGGACTAGTGACAGCCCAAAACGAAGTGTCAGTGTTTGATCCATTGTTTGAAACGTCGGCGAGATCCTCTAAGAAGAAAACAATGAAAATTCTTAAGCACAAGAGATTGGATTCGCATCGGAAAATAAAATGCACTTTTGACAAAGGATATGTACCGAACTGGACAACAATATTGTTTAGTGACACAGGACAGGTGCGTGGACGTCACCAGGCTGTGAATACATTGGAAGATATGAACAGAGAAGTGTGACAAGGAACCGTTTACTTGCCCTAGCTACAACGAGTGACCATGAAAGATGACGACGCGTACGATATCGAAAGCATTCTCGATCAAAGAACACGTAAAGTAGGAAAACATCGTATATAACAAGTCAAAGTCCGTTGGAAAGGATATTCACCTAGTTTAGATTCTTGGATTGCAGCGTCGCAACTCATTGACTATAAAAAGAAGCAGAAGTCATGAACATAGGGTTAAACACGGCATCCACTTAATCACCCCAGGAGCTACATACACAACAAGAGCAACGGAAAATGTGTGCTTCCTTAATATCTTCCTGTCAGTAAATCGTCTTTTGTGAGTGTAAATATTAGTTTGAACGGAGATCTTGGACTATAAATATTCTGTTCTCGAAAGGAAAAGTCACGGTGAAACTACATTTTCGAAAAATATTCGTTGATAAATTGTTATTCATGTATCCCGTGCACCGATGAGTAACTCGACAGAGATGGTTTGGGGAGTATGTTCAAATCGGTCTTTCGTACGGTGATACCCGTCTTAAAACCTAAGAGCAACCAACGATTGCATGCTTTTCAAAATGCTCCCATGACGCAAGAAAAAGAATTTCTCCAAAACTTGCTCATCAAAAAACAAAGTCCCAAACAAGCGTTTAAAAATCTAAATATGATGCAACATAGAGCTAAATCACTTTACCATGCCCCCTACGACAATGCAAGAATACTAGTGGGTAGAATTTCATCCCGTGTCGTCTCTGACGACCTCAGCTCCCTTCTAGTTTGGAATCAAAGGGCAAACCGAAAATTACATTGATCTGAAAAACAGCTACTTGTACCTGAAAGTGAAAGTCATTACCAACGACAACACCAATCCAGCTACCGATCTTAGAGTGGCTCTCGTCATCAGTTCCACGCATTCTTTTTTCATCGAAGTGGATTTGTACCTGAACAACAAACTTACCAACAGTAGCATGAACATTTACCCTTAGTGAGCTTACCTAGAAAAGAAGCAAAAAACACACACCTGATGCTTGTGTGATGTGGAAACCCGACACGTTGGGAAAGTTCAGCGACACAACTTTAATTACTGATGATGCCACATACCACAATGGAGGATATAACGACAGACAAGAAAAGTAAACATGGACGTAAATTAGACATGATGGATTGTTTACATTTGGACTTGCAATACAAGTATTTATTGAATAGCGTGGACGTACGTCTGAGACTGAATCTAAGTAACACCGTTTTCCATTTGATTGTTCATAACTAACATCGAAGAAGACAAACGATATCAGTCAGACTCTGACCAGAAGAACAGCCAAGTATTCCATACGACGAGTGAAAGTCAAAACCTTCACCGTAGCCTCGGTCATCATCCTAAACGTTTCTTTATTGGTATCGTCAGCAATGCTTTACATAGTGTACTTGTGGAAATTGTACATCATCTCAGCATACAGCTGAGAAAAATGGTCGCTCCCATGTGCTCGAAAAATCAGCCTGAATTAGTCCAAAGTACACTACTTTTAGCAGTTATTAAAATAGGGAAAACGAATTTTGCCGGAGTAGGCAAGACCAACTCCTGAGAGTACAATGAATGAATTACAAAATATATAAAAAGTAACAGTTATCGGCCCTTTTTAAAATTTACCTTTGAAGTCCATGAAGTGAAAATGACCAAGCGGAGCTAGCATTTTTTTTTATAGGTGCACATCTGAAGTAAGATCATGTTGTATACTCTATAATCCAAATTGCCCCCATCAATCATACACCAAAATAAAGATAATTAAAAGCTCTTTTAATAATAGCTAAGATATACAAGGTATTTTTCAATAGAAAGGATAACCAGTGAGGAAAACCTGGAAATTCTTTTTCTTTAAAAATCTAACTATATGCAAAATACGAAACTGTAGAGCGACACCATAATACCCTTGAAATCAACAGTCTAAGATAAGTGAGATTCGACTATTAAATAAATGGAACACCAAGCCATGGTCATAAATGATCAAGAGCACGAAACCTTAGACATAGATGATCCAAGAATATGTGTCCAGTATATGGGACCCACATTGTGTTACGCTAATACATGAGGTTAGAAAAAGTCCAGTTTAGAACGGCTAGATTTGTGACGTTCAGTTATAAATATGAACCCAGAGTTGCATCATGAATTCTGCACTCTCTCAACTAGAAAACATTGACAACACGTAAAAAAAACAACAGAATTATACTAGTCTGCAAAGGCCTAGAAAAACCATCCCGCTGGACGTCCCGCTGGACAAAGAAAATGAACAACAAACACGTTTTTAAGCCAAGTTTTATTTCGCTCACTGTCAGAAACTGGAATTCTTTACCTAAGAATGTACGATCAGATGACTCATTCTTAACCAAGGACATTACATTTTAAGGAAAACTTAAGAAATATTCCTTTCATTCTATTACATCCAGCTCTCTGCAAGCAATAAGTACACACTTATCCAGTGGGATAGAGGAGAAAAGAAATATCCTGCACAAGATGGGTCAGATCATGATAAAATGATTCCGAGTCAGTACCTAGTTAAATAGTTCATATCCGAATTTATATGTTTTGCTTGGCTATGCCTTTCATTGTGAAATGTTCCTGAAAGGAACTCAGTTTTACCTCGGAATAATTCTATATTTTAAGATGCATTTCATTGGTTGTTAAAGCAGTATGGCGGAAGTGCATATTTAAAGTTAGTGTATTATATGGTCACAAATTCTATTTTGATTGACCGGGATACAGAACCCTTTACCACGGTAGATTTTGATCAGCTGTGAAAAGTGCTGCCAAGTCTTGGCGTTTGTAATGGTCAATAATGGCACTGCCACCCCATGGAATCCTAACCTGATTGGAATGTTTCTCTGAGTTCAGCTTGGAGAAATATTGGTATGTAATATATAGAAAAATGTATGGTGGTCAGGCCCAAGATCAAATCTGTATAACTGCCCACCGCTGAACTTAAAACGGTTTTATGTACACTTTCGAGACATTAAACAAAGAATATACAATTGTTTCCAGGGCAAGCTTGTGAATGTTATACCAGGACATTTATTGGTGTCAGAAAAAATGAAACTGGTTTTCAATATCACTCATAATTACCTCACTAACGACTGTTCGCATGTCGTCCTCAAACTTAAGTCTTGTGCAATTCGAGCTATCCGAACTGAAGCACGAGAAATGCATGGATTCATTAGCGGAGTCTGATGCGTTTTCTGCGCATGTCCAATTTGGCGTCGCTCCAGCAAACATCATTACTAGCATGCTCCATGTCGGCACTATGTTTACTATAGATATGAAAAGGATCAAGAAAATTTGGAAACGCCCGAAATCCCCAATCTCCTGCAATAGCTGGTTGAAGTCATATCTCCCTGACGCAGCCGCCTTTGGCATAATCGGATGGTTTAGAAATGCCTGAAAGTAGATGATTAGTAGGATCGAAACAATGGATGACCTTGGGTGAGACACGAGAACAAGATTCTTGGCCGAGTACAGCGTTATTGTGGTTCTTCTCGCCCTAACGCCAAGAACCTTGTTCGAGCACAGCCAAGAACCTCATTCTCGGGTTGAGAACCCACACCGCCTCTGAGACGGGTGTAGACATGAACAAAGATGGCAGAACATGCCGAGCGTTGAGCCGGCATCTTTGTTTTGCTTTTTTCCCATATTAACTCGGGTTGTTAGGGCGAGCACAGTGCGGAACATATGAGAACAATTGAGAACATGTTTTTGGCTTTTCAGCAGGAATCTTAAATAGGTCGCCCAAAGACGGCCAATGAGTCACATTATAAGGTCCCTTATAAGACTTGACATATGATTTTAAGTCTGAGAATAACGGCAAAAATTAACAGTTGAAAGATCCTCAAAAGTCACAGGTTGCGGCACTTAGATCTCAATTTTAAACATAGCAAAGAGCTATATAGTAAGACAGATATCTGACATAAAAAAAAAACAAACCCAACGACATTTTAAAGCATTTATTGTGATTTTGCTAAGAAATTCAATCCTTTTGTCAAAATAACCATTTTCAGTACCTTGATTTGCTCATCTGTGTGTATTTCTTCTGCATTAAATGTAGGGCTCGTCTAATAAATATCGTTTGCTGAAACTTATCTGAATATTCATACTTTCATCCTTTCCATGTCTGCTGAATGTAGCTGAATACAAATGGCCTAACATGCTTACTCTAAACATGGTGAATGTGGGGGTGGGGAATGGGGGAGTCAAGGAGACAGTATATTATTTTATCAAATATTCAAATATTTCGAAATGCACTTTACCATGGATATTGATATTCCATTCCACAAAATACTGGGTGGATGATGTGCATCTATTTTTGATTAAAATATGACATTCTAACTTACACTTAAGCACTAACCGACTAACTGGTTAAAGAGGTAACAGGTACACCAACCAACTAGCCAAATAACCATCTGCCCAGCGAACCATACAATCAACTTGCCGACACACAGAATAAAATGTTAGATTATATTTATATGACTTTGAATAACTGTACTAGAAAAACATACCCACCTGGGAGCTCGTGGGAACAAAAACTGGATTCAATACTAAAATTAAACATAGCTCACGTGTATATAGGTAGATATGTACACATCTTCATTATCAAAATGCATCACATCCACAGGACATTTCAAGTGATAACAGACACTGCACTTGCTCATATCAACATTATCCTTTGATCGTTAGTAGTATACGGGGATATCATATGATCAAGTGGGACCATATGACCTCGGTGCGAATTAAAATTATGTCGACACTGGAAAGGATGACTCTATGACCTCAATGGGAATTTAACATTAGTCCATAGGTTTAACATTGTGGGACTGTATGGCCACCCACACTAACACACACACACACACACACACACACACACACACACACACACACACACACACGCACACTTATATACTATCACACAAGAGGGGCATGATAGAAAAGAAGGGGGGTGCAATAGAAGTGAAACCCTTTATAAAGAAAACTAAATTTTCCCCAACTACCCTAACCCTCAATAACTTCCCAACCATACCCGTATAAACTAAACAACCACCCTTATAATCCCTATAACCCTGGCCGTGAAGTTTAAGGGGAGAAAAAAGTAGGTATATATACACACTATACACACAAACATACTTATATACAATCACATACAAGGATAGGAGTGCTGACAAGTACACAAACAATCACACACAAGAGATTAGGAGAGCTCACGCATTAAACACACCACACAAACATCCATGGGGAATTTAAGTTTTAGTTCGTAGTTCATCGTGCTTGTGACACGTGTACACAAAAACCTATATTTTTTCATTGTCCAAATTGTAGCAAGATTCCAGTAGGAAGAAAATAGATCTTTTGGGGCTCTCGTACTCTTGCTGATTTTTCCGAATGGATTTTAGACCCCATTGACGGCATTTGGAGCGAAGAGAAAATCTAGCGTTACGGTGACTGTCATCGATATGCTCCAGTTATGGCTCACAATTTCTCAGGATACGACGGACATTTTCTTTTGAAACATTATTCAGAACAAGGCACAGAATTTCCAACAGTGACCATGAAAGTGGGAAACGTACAGATTAAAGATTCCATGACTTATTTGGCTATGCCTTTGAGGAGAATGCCTAAAACGTTTGGAATGACAGAAAGAGCTAAAGGCTATTTTCCACACTCTTTCGATACCGAAGTTAATCAACACGTTGTACTCCCGCAATTGCCTGACGTTCGCTACTACGACCCCAACGGTATGCACACAGAACAACAAGAAGGATTCCAAACTTGGTACCAAACTCACCCTTTAGACCCTTTTGACTTTGAAGAAGAAAAATTGAAATATTACCGATCTATTATGGACATTTTACGACGATGCAGTGGAAAATTTCGACAATTATTTCTGGATCACGAAGGTATCGATTTCTTCAAGGAAGCTTCTACCATCGCTAAGGCGTGTTGATTAGCCTGTCGAAAACAGTTCATGCCCGAGAACAAATTAGCTATTATACCCTCTCTATCCTATCTCTCTATCAGCCGTCGATATACCGCCAAAGTTTTTCGCTGGCTTCATTACTTGCGTGAAACTGAAGACAAGTGGATACAACATGCTTGAAACGGTGGAGAAAAGAACTTTGGAAGTCTTCCGTGGATGGTTGGGATTTATAAAACCCACAGATCGTCTACGAATTTCGAGGATGTTTATTTCACTGATGCCCAACTTGTTTTCCTTAACGAGACCGGAAAAGTCCTTTTAAAAAGTCAAGGATACCAAGTGATAGAAATGTGGGAACACGACTACGATCGACGTTTCAAAACCGATCCAGAATATAGACGCATCGTCGAAGGGTATGAACCTTTAAATCCACTCGACAGTTTGTTTGGAGGAGAAACAAATGCGACACGCTTGTTGTACGACGTAGACGATATTTCAAGGAGAGCAAATCAAATGCATTGACGTGTGTTCCTTGTATCATTGGGTGTGCAAATATGCTCGATTCCACAATGGTCATCCTGAAATATTGACAGAACACATCGACGTTGAGCACATTCGTCACTACAAAGGTTTGATAAAATGCAAAGTGTTACCACCAACGAACTTGTACCATCTTGTTTTACCACATCATTGCCGCGGAAAATGATTGTTTCCTGTATGCCGTACGTGAGCTGAAACGTGTAAACAAGACCAACCTTGTTGCCACATTGATCAAGACGTGCACTGACAGGAATGTGCGTGAGTGCCAAATCGTTTTATCTCTCGATGGAGAATACCAACTGTTAAAAGTAAAAGCAATTTGGCAAGAATACTGACAGTACGGCGACTCCAATGTTGGGAATTTATCAGGCTACGTCAACGAATTTCTAAAATAGAAGCAAGAAGCTAGCGGCTATCCTTCTTGGTATCAGACTTCAGAAGACAAAGAGACAGTCCAAGAACGGCACCGATCATTAGAAGGGATCACTTTGGAACACGTGGAAAATAACGAAGGAAGACGGTCGTTTGCAAAAGTCATGTTGAATTATTAGTGGGGAAAATTGACTCAACGTCCGATATTGCCAAAGACGGAATATGTGGCAGATCCATGTCGATACCTGCAACTCGTGGACCATAAAGGAAAATTTAAGAAACACGTGACATCCTACGTGAAGATTTGATCTTGGTGAATTACGAAAAAGTCGCAGATCCCCCCCCCCCAAGAGTTTGGAAATGTCATCATTGCAGCATACGTAACAGCCAATGACTGTTTGAAATTGTATTTTGTCTTGGAACTTTTAGGAGATCGAGTCCTTTACTTTGACACCGATAGTTGCATGTACATCGATCGCCCACACATCAAAGACAAGCGTTTAGAAGCATGGACTGACGAACATATTGAACATATTATTGTGAGTTTTGCTAGTGGTAGTCCCAACAATTACGCTTACCAATACAGAGACCAACAAGGACAAGTGCATACCAGATGGAAAGTAATACGACTGACATTGAACTATCGTTCGAGTCATGTGGTCAACTTTGACGTCTTAAAAGATGCCTTGAGGTCAAGACAAAGTCCGACCTTTCGCGTGAAAATGTTGGATCCTCACAAAATTGTACGTTTGCACAATCACCAAATCGTCAATCGACCCTTAAAAAAAGTATATAAGATTGTCTACCAGAAACGATTGCGACTTTCCGAACACAACATCTTGGACACGCCGATCTCCAGTATAAAAAGGAGAGAATTCCAGGACAGAAAGATCATTGCAAGTACAAACGTCAACCTAGGAAGATGAATTCAACACAGCAACCGAGTGAGGCACCCACTGCAGACTCCAAGTTTAATGAAGTCGAGTGCAATGCTATTCCTTGCGATCAGAGTGATGCCTGACACTGCGACATCAGCACCTCCTTGCCGCTCCTCAACTATTGAAAGCGATGCAGCACGACCTTACCGCTCTACAAGTGAAAGCGATGCAGACGACCTTTCTTCTTTACTGGCAAAAGTGATGCCGTTCGTGAGCCTACATATGGATGTCATCCATGCTTCTCACAACCGCTTTGGATACCATCAGTCCGTCAAAAAGCACAAATCAAAGAAAGAACAATACACGTTTCCAGTAGCCTTGAAATGGCCTCTTAAATCTTTATCCAGAGCAGGATTTGTCTACTTGGAAGAAGGAGATAAAGTACAGTGTTTCAACTGTGGTGTGACACTTCGCGAATGGGAGTATAAAGATATAGTTTACCTGGAGCATTCCAGATGGTCTCTGTGCTGTCACTACTTTCCTTTGGCTAATCCTGAATATGATACTCATGTCGGATGCTTCTGAAGAGAGAATTCGTAGTTTATCTTTGGAGCTGCAAGAACACATTTACAGACCAAAGAACAATTGCATCCTCTACGACATAAACTTTTAAATCATTTGAATCTGAATGCTACAAAAGGGTTGATTACTTTGAAGTTGTTCAAGTGGTCACACATTTATCAACTACACACACCTAAAAAGTGTTTCGAGACTACGATTTCATCCTACTATATTTAAATACTACAAAGAATTCCAGAGAGCGAAGACTTACAGAATTTAAAAAAAAATTTAAGACAAAATCCTCATGACAACACTTCTCCACGACGTGTGACATGTGGTAAGTTCGTGACCTTAAAATTTCTTAAAAATGATTTAAAAGCAAATACCGTTTGTCAAGTGTATGACTATTGTCTCAAAAAGAAAAAAAAGAAAGGCATTCCTGTGAATGACTAATATAAAAGCTTACCATGCCTCGACTTTGTCATCAATGTTGCAGCAAATTCCGTGGACGGAAGTCAATGACAGTGTTCAAGATTTATTGGATTATCAAATTCTGTTAAAAGAACTGATTCATCAAGACAACACAATTCCATTGAAATTTTGGACGACGTGTGGTGTGTGTGTTAGTGAACACTTTTCTCGGATTCATTTACCAGCAGATTTGTTGTAGACAATTTATTAACAGTACATGCAGCAAGGACATGACCACCAAAACTTCATCTGTGCAAGAAAAACTCACTGTGTTAACAATGTCGAGAATAGTGATACAGATGAGCTGTGTACCTCCGTATAAATAAGAGATTCGTCGTATTTTATCCATGCTTCATACTTACCAAAAAGTGTGTATAGCTAGTTGGTTACACTAACAAATTTACAACTGCAACGATGTACGTGGCTGGAAAAGTCTTGGCTTTGATGCTTGGACACAAGAGGTGGCTAATTATGCCAAAGAGGTTGTGTTTGACTGATCAAAGAAAAGTATTTAACTTAGAACCTGTGAGAGAAAGCCAGAAGTGAAAGTGTTATTAGAGACTATTTTAGAAACAGTGGTAGAAGAACCAGAAATAAAGGAAGAAATACTACGAGCCCACGAGATTTCTAGTATCGTACAGATAGAACAAAAGAAAGAAGAAATGACATTCACGGAGAGGTTAGGGCAAATGCATTTCACAGGGACCAGAACGCCTGAGCGTTTATATAGATTCTATGTCACACAGACAGATCGAGAATGTTGTACACTCGCCTGTTTATATGCTGCTTTGGTGATTTTAATTCTTGTCTTATTTGTGTACGGAGTCATTTATGCCTTATGATTTTCGTGTTTTAATTTTGTACACTAACTTTGAAAAAATTAAACGTGTATAAAATGTATCAAATGTCTTGTGTCGTTGATGGAATCTCAAAATTCTAAATACCATTGTTATAGCGGCATCCTTCGTTCTCAAAGTGATTGACGAAAAGTCAGATCGTCAAAGTTGGGAGGCACTGTATCTTTGCCATCCCTTTAACATGATGATTGCTGGACCGAATGATTCAGACAAAACCGAATTTGCCAAACGTTTGATCGAACACAAATCACAATTGTTCGATCGTCCTTCACAATGTATCGTACAGTGTAACAAAGAGTGGCAATCGACTTACACGTTACTCCAAAAACGTCAAGAAGAATAATTTCCTTTGTAGAAGGAATTCCTCGCGAAGACGATGGGATCGTGTCTGACTTTAATCAACCGCATCTTGTCTTCTTCGATGACATGTTAAGAGAAGACGAAGAAGAAATTAGACTCTGGTTTACACGAAAAGGACATTATCATAATACCAGTATTGTTTACATTACTCAAAATTTAGTTCAGGTAAAGGGCATCACACTATCAGTCTCAGTGCACATTATGTGGTGTTGTTTAAAAGTCCAAGAGACAAATCTCAAGTGCAAGTGTTAGCTAAACAGTTAGGAACCCCTTGGCTCAACTATGCATATGACGATGCCACTCAAACATCACAGGCATATTTACTCATTGATTTAAAGCATACCACTCTCGATTATTTGAGATTTAGTACAAATTTGTTTCACAATTGGTAACAAGAAAGAGATCCTATTATTTGCACCTCACCTTCTTTGTTTTCGTCTATCCAACACCCCACCCCCAAAAAAATAAAAAAAATAAAACCATCATTCACTTCATTTTTTTCTAACAGTATTCAAATTGACTTCCTTTTAAACTCATCCTTCTGCCAAATTGATTCGTGCACTGTATGCCATCAGTCGCGAACAAATGCAAAAGTACGTTCACATTTGTTAGAACCTTGTCTCAAAGAAGTGTTAAGATGGTTTACTTCGACAGCACAGCACTTACTACAAGGCATCATTCATATACCACATCAAACAAAACGTTTTATTGAAAAACAAAAAGTAGCGTTGTCACAACTGGCTGATCCAAGAATCGATACTCAAACAAAAAAGCAAATCATTTTGAAACCTGGTGGAAGTTGATCTTTAGGAGGTGTCATTATTCGTTCACTTTTAAAACGGGATCCAAACGCCGAAGCTAAAAAGCCAAATCCCCTAAAAGATGCCAGGCCAAAAGGAGGAGAGGTGGTAGTGGTGGTGCAGCAATGTCACACTCTAAAAAGAAGAAAAAGAAAAGTCTAAAGAAAGTCCCAAGAAAAAAAGATAGAGAGGTAGTACTGCCGCTAGAACGTGCACGTACTCAAGAAAACCTCGCCGCTTGGTGGCGGTTTCTCCAACCACTTCTACCTCGTTCATGATGATGCCTGCCAAACCTAATTTAAGACCAGTGTTTCCAAATGTGATGAATAAAATGGAAACCCATTTCTAAAGGCACTTACTTGTCTGTTGACGTGTTCTTCTACTGCTCTAGCTGCAGCGAAAAAAGTGCCCCCTCCTAAAACAAAAGTACAAGACAGAACATGTGTTCTACAAACTTTAATGGATTTATCCAAACAAGAACTGGCAAGATTTAGTCTGTTGAAAACACCAGTAGTAGTACCTAGAGTCAAGCTGATACGACGTGCCGACAATCAGTGGAGATGAATTCCAGTATAGCAAGGAAGAAGTGTGCGATAGGATTAAATTCAGTATTTTCCTCCTGAAACATAGATGTCACCAAGAAGTTCCCACCATCATCATCCCAAGAAACTGTCCTCCAAAAAAGGGGAAAAAGGCACCCCCGTCTCGTTTAGCCAAACATTAGGATGCTTTGTCAGTACTAACCAAATTCAATGCTCCGATGCAAAAAAAAAAAAAAAAAAAAAAAAAAAAAAAAACTTCACTCAAAAAGCACCCAAAGAAAAATCATCGATAACGTCTGCGAATGTCGTTTGAACGTTTAAAAAAAAAACTGCCTTTGTCCAAGAGTCCAAGATACAGAAACAGTGATTAGGAAAATATCATTACGTTCTTCGCCAAATGGTGAAAAAGAAACTGCCCATCAGTCCAAAAAAAATGCTCGTTCAACGAGGAGGATTTCTACCCATGCTGACAGGACCACTGTTAACAGTGGCTGCTCCTTTGTTAGTATCGATTGCTTGACCTCTTTTAGGAGGAGTGATGAGATGAGGAAAAAGAAGAAGATAAAAAGGACACACTTTTCCGGATAGACTACACACTTGTACCTTTTCAAAAAGAATTGAAAATAAAACCACATTAATTTTTTCACCACTGCTAATCTCTAAACGAAAGCTAGTGTCGTAGAACATTTTCAAAGAAATTTAAAAGAACGTATGTGGAAATATTTTACAAGTTAACATACTCTCAAATACATCGACGTGTTATCACGTCTAGTCAAAGCTTACAATAATTCGTAGCATCGGATGTGCACCAGAAGAAGTGACACCTGAAAACGAAGTGATGGTGTTTGATCAATTGTTTGGAACGTCACAAACCAGAAAAAAGAAGAAAGTGTTAAACACCGAAGATTGGTTTCGCATTGGAAAAACAAAACGCACTTTTGACAAAGGTTATTTACCTAACTGGATGACAGAATTGTTTCGTGTCACTGGACAAGTGCGTGGACGTAATCCTCCTGTCTATAAATTGGAAGATATGAACGGAGAGGTGTTAAAAGGCACATTTTGCTTACCTGAGTTACAACGAGAGACCAAGAAAAAAGACGACAAGTACGATGTCGAAAGCATTCTTGATCGAAGAACACGTAATGTGGGCAAATGTCGACTTAAAGAAGTGAAAGTTTGTTGAAATTGATATCCACCTAGTTTCCATTTTTGGATTGCAGCTTCACAAGTCATTGACTATGAAAAGAAGAAGTGAACAACATGCCTCTAAACACAGTAGCTACTCCTTCTCAGAGTTCTTTCTTCAAGAACTACAAAAACAATCCTTGTGGGTGTGGTGTGGAGAACGTGTCCCTAAAAATCAAATCCTCTTTGTGGTGTATTGTGTCATTGGAGCAGCCGTTGAAAATTTGAGTTTTCAACAAGGAGATAAACAGTTGTGGAATATTTTACTCAGCAGTTCTAAGAACAACGGTAGCCTTGCTGTCAACGTCAGCCACCACTCTTCCAACCAACGCAGCAGCCCTCTTTTGGAATATTTGGAAAATTATTTCCTGTGACAACGAGTGACTCCTCGGAAACCAGAACCATCGATCTATGAATAACCAATTTTATTTAACGTTACCTAGTGACAGTTCTGTGGATGAGTTTTCCAACAACACTTTATGTTGTTTCACGGCTAAATTACCCCAATCCATACAATCGGATCAGGAAGGTCATTGGGAAGTAGCACTGGTAGAAATCATTCATCCCCTCAAGCCATCAGTATCAACGAAGGTCACAACACTTTCGTCGTCGATATCCTGAACGAACAAGTTCAAGAACACTTGGACAAAAATGATCCTCTCTATTACGAATCCAAACAAGCATAGCCAGCTAGTCCTCAATTGAATACAGTATGGCAAAGCACTGGAGAAAGCTTGCCGAAGGACACAGATCGAGTGCCGTAAAAGTGATCATCGTCTTAAAATCTATTTTTCTGACGGCAAAACAATGTCCATTACTTTCTGTCCCGGTTTGTTTGCTATTCTGGATGGATACACTGCTCTCGCTCCTATGAAAGACATTCACAACAACGATCGATTCTACAAGTACTTTCGCTACCCTATCGAAATGAACGAAGGGCTAAATTTACTGTTTGTGTACTCTGATGTGGTCGAGTAAAACATCGTGGGAAACACAGCTGCCCCGTTGCTGAGAGTCATTCCTTTCAGGGTTGATTCTACCATAACCGCTTATGATGAAGGAGCAAACATGTATCATGTTCACGGAGAATTTGTACATCCTTATTATCTTCCTGTCAATAAATGGTATTTTTACAGTTTTAATATTAGTTTGAAAAAGAGATCGTGAACAAAATATTCTATTCTCCAAAGGAAAAGTCACCGTGAAACTATATTTTCTCAAACGATTCTCCTGAGAATTGTAATAGATGTATCCTGTGTACTGAGGAGTCTCTCTACAACGAAGACATGGTTTAGGAGATATTTTAAAATCAGCTTAAAACCGATGGTGATTCGAGGATTGCGTGCTTTAAAAGATGCTGCTTTGACGCAAAGAAAAGAATTGTTCCAAAACGTACTCATCGACAAATAAAGTCCTACAGAAGCCTTCATGAAAGGAGGAAGAAACGTGTTGCTTCAAACTGAAAAATACCTTTTATGTCGCCCAGACACCCCTATAAATTCGCTTCATACTTCGGGCCAAGGCATTACTTCCTCCTCGACGCCACAGCAAGGACAAGGCAGAAAGAGACGTCGAAAACCCTTCAGATCTCATAGACACGTTCAGAAAAAGAATTAGAAAACAAGAACAGCAGCTGTAAAAGAATTGGACGCTTTTGATTACTAACTAAAAAAGGAAAATGATGTACCGAGATTCTTGTGAATGTTCCAAGTTAGAACTCAATCTGTTTGCCATGCCACCGACGATGATGACGATGTAAGAATCCCAATGGGTAGAATTTCATCCTGTGTCGTCTTTGACCACCATAGCACCTATCGAATTTGAAACCAAACGACAAACCGAAAATTACATCGATCTGAATAACAGTTGTACCTGAAAGTCAAAGTTCTCAAAGTGGACAACACTAATCAAGGCGAAGATGACAGAGTAGCTCCCATCAACAATTTCATGCATTCGTTCTTCAGCGAAGTGGATTTGTACTTAAACAACATACTATTCAGCAGCAGCATGGACACTTACCCTTATCGAGCTAACGTGGAAAATCAAGAACACACATCTGGATGCCTCCGTTGTATGGAAACCTGAAAGATCGGATGCCTTCAACAATACAGCGTCGACAGAAGCTGACGATCCTCACAATGTTAGATTTAACGAACGTCAAAAGAAAATTAAACAAGGGTGCGGTTTAAAAATGATGGATCGTTTACATTTGGACATGTGGTTGAACGGCAAGTATTTGTTGAATGAAGTGGACGTACACCTGATACCGAATCGAAGTAGTAGCGTGTTCCATTTGATGGCTAATGCTAACGAGTACAAAACGAACATCGAAGAAGCCAGACTGTACGTGCGCCTCGCGGAAGTCTTACCTAAAGTGGGAAACGGCATCAGTCACAATCTGACCAGAACAACAGCCAAGTATCCTCTGGAAATCAACAGTTTGAGAGAAGTGATCCTAGACTGATCAGAAGAAAAGAGAAAAGATTGAACACAAATCTATAGAGATAGGTGAAGACGATGTTTTCTATCCAGAACAACAACAACGGCAGTCACAAACCACAAGTGAAGAAGAAGACAAAGATACGGTCATGATGTCAAGATGGCCAGAACAAGAAGAACATTTAGTGACATGACTAAAACAATCACAGGCCTAGCCAGAGAACATTGTCATGAATGTCAAATCGATCATCATAGTCAGGAACAACACGACAAATGTTTGATGATGAGTTCCGAAGACCGGTTCGACGAATATCTGGAAGACGCGTTGACCCTCATCTCAGAAGAGAAGATGTTGAAAAAGTGATATAAGGACTTGAGTGACCATTCCATATCTACATTGACTTCTCTGGTGACGAAACGCATCGAAGCTCTCTTGCGACTGAGTACGGAGACCACCCGTTCATAGACTTACTTGACATATATTTTCAAGGAAAAAGTCAGGTGTGAACTGATGACTTATCATTACCTGTGAAAAAGAAAAAATGGATACCTGGGAACTTCATTACCTTCGGACTCACAGTTTGTACACAGCTTCTTGGAATTCAGTGGTGTGTGCTAAAGATGAACTTCCATATAGAAAACCTAAAGACGTTCAAGCCTGTGGCATCAACATGGACGAGTTATCGACCAGGAACCCATTCGGTAGCCGTCTACTTTCCCAACGACCTCAGTGTGGAATATTTTGATTCTTTTGGATTACCTCTTCTGGAAGACGACATCATTGACTTTATGAGAAGAAATGCTGTATCTACTCAATTCGAGAATGTGAGATTACAAGGATCAGATTCCATTGTGTGGACAATATTGTGTGTATTTGTTTTAATCAACGCTGTCTTAGATTTACCTTCGAACATTTAGTGACTTGTTTTCATCGCAAGTACTCTAAAAACGATGATAAAATAAAAAGATTGTTTTGTTGACATTATGGCCATCTATTTTCTTTAGCTCCGAAAAATAGTGACAATCAATGGCAAAATGACAGTGTATTAAGATCATTGGAAGTCTAGTATGACTCCACAACTTTGTCAACCTTGTAAATACGTTCATATTTAATTTATTAGTTTGTATTCATGTCTGAGTTTGAGAAGCTTCTTCTTATTAGTACAAATGTTGATTTTGAAATAATGGTGTTGACATGTTTATTTTTTGCCTTCCCCCCCTCCCCCCCAAAAAAAATTGTTTTGACACGCTCTTTCATATTCTCTCTATCGATTTTTGTTCAAAAACAAAACAAAATGTTTTACTTCACGTCCGCGTACATGTTTTCCTCGACGTCCGTGTTTCTACCCTATAAAGCGGTGCGTTCACCAGTCTTGCCGCCCATCGTTGATTCGTCAACAACAACCATGTCTACCATCGGAAAATTAAGTGAAGCCTTGGTGCGCATGCACAGGGTAAAACACCTTCTTGTTTAGAATAGACTGGACAAGAAACTAAGTACTTTTCTGAGGATGGCAAATGACCTCGTCAAAAGTGGGTTAAGAAAGGAGATCCAAAAAGAAAGAGAAGAATGGGAAAAGAAGAAACAACAGCAGCAGCAGCAACAACAACAACAATATCAGCAACAACAGTGAGAAGAGGTGGATAAATGGAAGATGGAGACAGATGAGGTCACTGTCTCCAACAGAAAGAGAAAACTTGTGCTATAGTGAAGCTAATGGTGAGATCTACCCGTCCTTGATATCGTCGTTGTTAACATCTTAACTGTTCAGGACAACAACCAAAGAACCTTTTTAGAGTCATCCACATCTCTTAGAAAAGAGATACTACTGAAAAATCATTGTCAATATGTGTTTATGTGTTTGTGTTTGTGTATGTCTATGTCTATGTCTTCCACAAAAATATTGAACTTAAAAACCTCTTCTACCCCAGTGTAATACTGTCTATGTGGGTATAGTGTGTATGCATAAACACTATCCTTGTTTATCATAAATCTCTCAGTCTCAATGATAATAGGTCTATGTGAACAAATACAAAAGAATAGTTTCCTTCAGGTCAGCGCAACTTCTCTTGATTTTCTTGCATTCTGTATTACACCTACGGACGTTTTCCTTCACGTACGTGCTTCTACCATATAAAGTGGTGCGTTCGCCATTCTTGCCAGTAGTCTTCAGTCAGCAGAGGAACAAGCAACACGTAGAAGTAATTGGACGAGACATGGAAGCGATTATACCGCCCCGTGTCCTGCACGCAATCCAAGGCTTAGGTCTTAGGATTGCTTATATGGGAGGCGGATTCCAACGACTACAGAAGCAGTAGAAGTAGACCCCTAAGAAGACCGGGACAGGGAGGAAAACTGCAGGATCGACAGAAGCAGCGATCAACGCAGACTCAGCCGATACCAAGCGTCTCCCCCCCCCTTGGAGCCCAGGCCAGCAGTACCTCCACCTCCAATAACGACGTCACTCTTAGCCTCGAAATTGCCCGAGGCTAGGACGCAAACTCCACTGGTACAAACATCGACACCAGTTCAGCAGGGGGCAAGGCAGGGAACGGAGGAGGAGAGAAAAGAAGAAAAAAGAAAACAAGAGGTACAGGAAGTAATCAGGAAACTAGAGGCCGAGAGGAGAAAAGCCCAGACACCAGCAGCGACGCAGCCGGCGACGAAAAAGCAGGGACCACCGCCAATGCAGCCGGAAACGAGAGCGATGGCAAAAAAGACACAGCAGAAACAGCCTCAGCTGCCATCGCTCAAACAACAAGTGTCGGCGTATCTCGACGACCAGACAATGGAAATGGGGCTGGGTGAGCTTTTGGAAGATAGGGAAGCAACGAGACAGCACATAGAAGACTTTCGGACGGTCTCAGCATGCTCTAAGAGATTAAGATGTGACGGGTTTCTAAACAAGACACAGAAATCCAGCTTCACCAAGGCAGCCGAAAACATCCGAGCCCTTGGGGAGGCATATAGTGGGTGCCCAATCCCGCTAGCTGTACTCTTTTTGAATGAATTAATGCAGTCATGTAAGATGTCGTCACAGCCCGTCACAATATGGCCGCCGGTGAAAGAGCTAGTGGTTGCAGACCTAATGGACGCAGACAGCATAAAGGGCCGTATCAGACGCAAGTTCGAGCCGCCCGAATACCTGAGGCCACACCTCTTTCCAGCAACAGAGGGTACACCTCCGGGCGCACTGCAGCAGCAGTGGTGATTCCGGAGGAAAGCATAACACTGTGGGCGAGGCTACCTGATGGCCGCTCCATATAAACAGCTGAATTTTGGGCCATTAATCAAGCAATCCAATGTATACAAAATACCCAAAAGTAAAAAGCAGTTATAATTAACAACTTCCTCGGTGCGCTGCGAACCCTGAAATAAAGTAACTCTTCTAGCAGAGAAAATTTCTTGCGAGAAGTCTACTAAAGACTTAAAATCCTGGAGCAAAACAAGAGTACTGTAGAATTTATGTGGGTGCCCTCCCACATTATCATACCTGGAAATGAAAGGGCAGACAAAAAAGCTATAAATAAGCTTAAGTGAATCCGAAATACATCAATTAGATTACATAGTGCAGGAAATATACAGCGTGATTAGGCGGAAAATCGATAAAAGAATGGCAAGGAGAATGGGACAACACGTATAAAGGGTGCACACTTTACGATTTGCAGAAGCAGGTTAGTAGAAACATTATCGCCCCAAGCCTGGCAAATCCTCATGAATCCAAAGTCATACATAGAATACATATAATCAAAACTGGTAAAACACTGCAATCCAGCAGTTTTGGAAGGTTTTACCAGGCATAAGAGAAGTCTGCATTAACTGCACTCACTGCCCAACCCCTGAAACACTCATCCATGTATTCAACGAATGCCTCAAATAGAGCCAAGAAAGAAACAAATTGCAAGAAAACGAAAAAAAAAAAAAAAAAAAAGCCATGTACTCAGATTTCTTAAAAACAGGAAACAGCAACATCAGTTCGGTGTACACAAGTATCCTGGGGTACATCTCCGACATTGGAAAAAGAGGAAAAATCTAATCCCCGGCTAGGGACACAAACATCGAACTAAAGGGTGAAATAGAACAGGAGGTAGGGCCCAGAACAAAACACGGAAAAAAAGCAAATCAAATGAACAGAATTACCGCCCGTATAGAAGAGGATTAACAAAAAGGTAAAGTAAAGTGGAGTGCTGTAGGAGGGTATCTGTTATGTTTATCCCCTTAAGGGGTAGGGGCGTCTATTGGAACCGTTGACTCCACCACCACCGGCATGAAATATCTGAATCAAATCTATTACTAAAGTTTAGGGCAACCGGCCTAAGCGAAAAAGAACCAATGTAAAAAAAAACAGACAGTCTTAAGATAATAACTGAAATAATCTGTATTTAAAACCTACAACTCAAGGACAGCTCAATTATATCAACTTCCAATATAACCTCTCTCCCTTAATCTTATATACTAGTTTTTCTCCTAAATTTTATTTTATCATTGTACTTCCTCAGTTCGAGGAAGAAAATTGTTGATGCTTAGTGAAACAGCTCTTAGGTCTGATGATTGAACAATGTGCTGTAGAAGGAAGTTCTATTGGAAAATAAGGAATACTTGTAAATTTTTGGGGTGAAGTATTGATGATTATGAACGCTATTGAATGGTTTGAATCCACCTGGGAGTGTTGTGTTGGTATCATCAAAGTGGTGCTTATGAATTAATTTTTCATCGTGTACTTTGTGGGAGGGTTTGCTGAAGTCAAAGAGAATTGGATCTCTTTGCTTACATTTAGCAGCTTTCCGTGTTAGGCTGTCGACCTACATGCAAAGTTGTGTTTCGACAGATCTTTTTCACGAAAGTCATGTTTGGAGGTAACACATTGTTTCATTTTCACCCCCTTTTAAGGATTCCCCCAATCCCACATTAAGTATCACAAAGAAATTTTAATTTTGCGACAGTGTATTCACTGACAAATGATTTCTCATCAATTGCACATTAAAATATATATTGTTTTAGTGTACAATGAGATGACCTCTGCAAAGGGGGGATATTAGATGTTAACCATAGAGGAAGCGTTTAAAACTTGCCTTTATGACTGGCGCTATTTGTTCACACTTTACTGATGGAGAACTAAAAACGTGATTTTATTTGGACCCCACCTTCATTTGGGTTTAGAGTTTTGGAAGATTGAGAATACCATTTATTGTATATTGATATATGTCATGAAAATATGAGGAATAAAGTGGTCAGGTACTAATTTTGGATCTAGGAGTTTACTGTCTAACTGGTTTTGTACTTTTGCTGACAATTTTTTAAAATATATTTTAAGAGAAATGTGATTTTGGATGAACACTACTGTGTAGGCCTAATTGAAACTGTAAATTTAACATATTTGCAATGCGCTTGTAATTGTTAATAAAACTGACTTTAAAATTATGTCAGTCTGTATGTTTTGTTTATATGATACCCTTTGAAGCAATTCACATAAATAAACAGAAAGAAAGAAAGAACGAATCTCACAGTGTAAGGGATGCAACTTAATATTCCCTTAAAAAGCCGAGTCAAAAGTATTTTCCCTTGGTCTCGCGGCTCTTTACGCGAGAAGCGTGACTTGGCCACGTTCAAGGAATACAACGTTTGCAACTGATTAAGAGTAGAGATTTTTTCTTATTCGTGGAAAAAGGTAACACTGATATACAGACAGTTAAAATGAAAAAATCTACTTCTTTTAAAGTATAAATGGGTGTGTAAAGTATGTTGCTGATAACGTGACAAACGCTACACATTCTCAGCCGGCCAAAGTGTTTGTTGGGAGGTACTTGTTAAAAGTTGTCACCTTTTGTCAAATGTATACGAATGTCTGCGGTCCTGCTGATCTTTCATACTTAATGTTTATGACACAACATTACTTTGCTTCATTTAAAGGTAGATGGATAAACGCTATCGGAACGTAGCAAACTCGATGTTGGATCATGGGGGCAGGTTAGGCAGGTCTGAGACTCTAGGTTCATCATACCACTTTGGTCATGCACCATACTATTTTGACCATATGACTTTACATAACTGTAACAAAAACTATACATTGCAAGGAATTCTAGTTTCTGGTAGTATCTATATTACATTTTGTTAATTAATAATCGGCAAAATAGCTTGAGCGAGATCAGTTTTCGGCCCCTTAAAATATAAAACAGTACAGACTATTAGATATCGTCCAACGGCCAGTTGTCGCTAACCTCCTTCAATCGTGCGCCATATTTCTCGCGATCTAACGCGCTTGTTGCGAGATAATTACGTCATCAGCTGTGTCACCAGCGTTCTTAAAGAGCGACAGAATTTAATTATATAGTAAAATCAAACAAAATGAGATTCAAAAAGGTCATTTCATGTAATTTAAAAAAATAATGAAAATCTGTTTTCACTAACGCCTTTCTTATGTCATACATTTTGGCCTTGAATTTTCTATTATATGCTAAAGATAGCACCGCCGATCACATGATCACTTTTTAAAAATATTTTGAACAGGAAAACCAACTTTGGGAATTTATACAGCTAGATAGCCAATGTAAATATTTGGTTTTATTCATGTGGGGTTCTTATACAATGTAAGAAAATTTACACTCGAAATGTATATTCACTGCAGACTTTTTCGTTTCAGTATTATTTCATAATAAACATATATTCTACATCAAAAGACATTGAATCTATTATAATAAAATGTGTATCCATTCACCAGTGTCTATTTTTATATTTCTCTTTCCCTCTGTCTCTCTGTATGTCTGTCTGTCTCTCTCTCAGTCTATTGAGTCATGTATCTATGTGGTAAAGAACAAGCAAGAAAAAATGTAAGTGCACAAACTGCATATAGAATTAACGGAAAAAAACTATTCATTATTAAATTTAATTTTTTTTAATTTGAAAAACACGGAGATGCTATAAACTAATAATATCCATACCTTGGTCTAACTGGCACAGTCCGGTCATATGCCACGTGACTTTTTAGTGAGTATCACGAACCATTGACGTCACTTCCGGAAATAAGTAAACATACACACGCTCAGAAAAACAGTAATTATGAACTAATGTACATGAATGCCAAATTTTTTTCTCACTCTATTTAAATGAAGTATATATATTTGAATACTTTTTATGGTTTATTTGAATAGATTATCATATTATAACGAATGCGTTACAATTCATGTTAAGTGAACGAAAGGTGGTTACTCGAGGCTAGTTGTCACACTGATTGTGTCTTATTGTTGAAAAATACCCAAAACATCGGCCTTAAAATGGAGAACATATGCAAAACTATACATCATGATTACATTTTAAAATGATAAGGGAAAATCCAGGAAAGCTTTAATATAAAAGATACCGTAATTGTCCAACTTTGCTCTGTTTTATGCTAATTACTAAAGTTTCACCCAAATATTGATGAAGTCTCAACATTTAAAAGTTATTTTGAAACAACCACAATAAATGTACAGAAGAGCAGATGTACAAATGTCTTTATACTATAGTGGTAATGAATTCTGAATATACTGGGTAGTAGTCACTGTTGTTACTGATTTTTTTTTTATTTTTGAGGGGGTTTTAACAGCATTTTTAACACATTATTGGCTATATCATGCCGAGGAGATGGGAGCTAAATGCTTTTCCCAAGGACACACTGAGGCAGCTGAGCAGGTATCGAACCTGCACCTTTGGATTATGACCATCTGAACTACCATGGCTCCTGTTATTTGTAAGTAAACTCAACTTCACAACTACATGTCTACAACTACATGTGTATAATGGGTGAGTTCAAAAGCATATGAGAATGTTTTGGACTTGGTCAATTTTTCCATACTTTTCCATAATGCATGTTCATATAGATATGGGATTTTCACCAAGAAACTTGTGATGTCTAGTTGGTTCTAAATATAAATTTTGCTGATCCTACATCCAATATGGCCGTCATGATGGCCATCTTGGAATTTATCTTCTTATCGCTCAGGGATATCAGATATGATTTCAGCGCTGAGCAGTTAAAAAGAAGAAATGGTTTTATCTTGGATTCCTTTAAATTATTTCTGGTCAGTAGAGCATCAGTCCTTTCAAGGGATTCTTTATTTTCTTATAGAAAATGCCCAAAATAAGCTCCTATTTGCTTAACATGAAAAAAAAAGTCATCATCAAAATTGGTGAGTGAAAGTTTGATATTTTGCTTGTCTTACCACTGAAAATGGTGGTTAGTTCATGGTAATTTGTCATCATGAAATCTGCAAATCTTAATATTAAATCATATTAACAAGAAAATGGTGGTTAGTTCATGGTAATTTGTCATCATGAAATCTGCAAATCTTAATATTAAATCATATTAACAAGAAAATGGTGGTTAGTACATGGTAATTTGTCATCATGAAATTTGCAAATCTTAATAAGAAATCTTGTTAACAAAAATATTTTCTCAATAAATAACACATTGTACAATGAAATATCGATTGAGGAATATGTTCGTAAATGCCTACATTTTCAACACTAAGAATAAATGTGTACCAATTAAAGAAGTCAGACAATTTAAATTCGTGTTTTAAAATTTTATCTTTGAATGTGGTTTCACTGTAATTATCATACATGTGTTGTGGTCTGCTATTCAGATGTGAAAAGAGTCAATCCAATGTCACACCAGTGCCTGTGGACACTTCAGTGAGAACCTAATTAAGTGCTTACTTGGTGACTAAACTGGCTTTTTTTTGGCCAACTGTTGAGAACTTAATGGTCTTTCAAGATGACACAAACTAATTAATGGATTTTCTCCAGCTGATTACATGAAAGGATCTGACATCACAGTAACATCTGGATCAGTCTAATTTCTTGTTAAAATTACACTGTAGATGACTCCCTAAGTGTTTGATTTCAGCTAATCTGTGGATTGTTCTTCAAAATGTGCGGGGACACATTCAAAAATAACTTGCAAGTTCTAGTAAAACATAGATATTTTTGTCTTCTCTTTTTCTGTTTTTCCATTTTTTTTCTTGATCCATATGTATTGTTTAGGGACAATGCAGCTGCTGTATGCCAACTATGTTTATTAGTATAAACAACTTGGAGTTCTACTCTGTCATTGACATATGCTATTGATGAAAAAGTGCATGCTGACATTTAAAATCACTATCTTACGGAATTATCCAGTGCAAACATATTGATGGGTTTGACTTTGGATGTTGATGAATATAATTCTAGCTATGAAGCTAAGTTCATTTGTTTGGTTTGGTTTTGGTATTTTACAGCACTGCAACACAAGTAAGTTACTTGTGCTGAGGCAATTGCAACAAAGTGCCTTGCCCAAGGACACACCACAGTTGCCGACCTGGGCTGACCCAATGTTAGGATTTGAACCTGCACCCTTTCAGTCGTGACACAGGCATGCTAACTACTGAGCCACCATAGTTCCTGCCTCCATTAGTTGCCACTTACGACATGCATCGGGTCCGTTCTACATCCCCAAGTCATTAGGGGATGAGAAAAGACCAAATTATTCTGAACTTCGACATGGTCTGTGCCATTTCCAATTTGTGCAGTTCCACCTTAGTTTTATACAAACCCCTTTATATGGTATTCCTCGTGTCCGTCCATGCATCCGTCCTTCTATAGAGCACTCGTTAGTCCAACAAGTTTTGCATTTTCACTGTTTTTGATGAATTGCCATAAAACGAGGTAAATATTATGGTCATGACCTGAAGATGCTCATATCACCATATCACTTTGCTCCTGCAATTTTGTTGGAATTGTTGCCTTTTTGTATTATAGCTTAATGCAGTGTATGACACAATCTCATTAGTTCTGCTAGTCCTGCAGTTTTTGTTGGATTGCCATGAAACTTGGTAAACATTATGGTCATGACCTGAAGAAGCACATATAGACAACTCGCTTTGCTGCCACAAGTTTTATTAGAGTTATTGCTCTTTTTGTCTTAGCTTAATACCGTGTATGACAAAATCTCAGCGCAACTAATTCCACAGAGTTTGATGAACTTGGTGAATATTATGTTCATCACCTGAAGATGCACATATCAACAAATCACTTTGCTGCTGTGAATTTTTTTGTGTAGTTTAATGCAGTGTATGACATTATCTTGTTAGCACAACTAGTTCTGCAGTTTGTCTTTAAATTTTTTATGGATTGCTATGAAACTCAATACATATTATGGACAAATTACTTTGTTCCTGCAAGTTTGTTTGAGTTATTGCCCTTTGTCTTGTAGTTTAATACAGTGTATGACACAATCTCATTAGCACTAGTCCTGCAGCTTGTAATGCATTACCATGAAACTCAGTGAATATTATATTCATCACCTGAAGATGCACATATCGACAAATTACTTTCAGGATCATTGATTGAACTACATACCTTATAGTCAACTAAGATTATCATTATATTTTTAACTTTCAAGCTTTCATATATGGAAATATAAATAAAGATGCCTGAGGTAAGGTATAACTAGGTTTATATTATCTAAAGGTTGGGTATTTTTACCTTTCTTTACATATAATGTGTCATTTTGTAGGTGACTTCTAAGAGAATGCAATAGATGTTATCACTTTTCTCTCTCTATACTTGTAGCTGTATACACATTGCATAGACATTCTGACTTGTTCCCTTTTTCCTTTTCTCCATTTAGTTTAGGGTTTGGTCACCTCCATTTTTTTCCTACTCTAAAGGTATTGATTTGGGGTTTCCCACATTTCTATAGGTATTGATTTGGGGTTTCCCACCTTAACCACATTATACTCTTTGCTTTATTTTCAAATTAAACCATAATTTGTCATATTGTAGAATGAACTAGCGTAGTTTTTATTTCTTTTGCCCTTTCATTGATGCAAAAAGCACTGGTGCATGAGATCTGCTTTGAAATTTTGTGGTGGTTGATACAGATTGATGAGAGTATTTTGCCATGGGTGTAGGGATTTTTTTATAAATCAGCTAGCAATGAGATTTAAGGTAAATTCCATTTACGGCCTATTTGACCATTTCTTTTAAGGATTTTATATTTTTTACATTTATCTTTTATTTTATATACCATTTACAGAATCTTGGCATCTTTATCTGTTTTCTTTTATCTTGAAGTACTATATGTTTATGTATATTTGGAAGGTTTTATCTTCCTGAAGTTTTTCAGTTCTTTATCCTTACATTTTTAAAACTGTACTTTTATACCATGTAATCGGTATTGTGCTGATATGCCTCCGAACCCTATATGTACTTATGTACGTACATACATGCATATATATATATATATATATATATATATATATATATATATAGGATTTCCTAACATCAGTAGCCATTCAGTTTTAAAGTACGTGTAATATAATTAGGATTTCCTAACATCAGCATGTGTTTTAATGTTATTCAACTTGGCTATGGGCTGTTTAATAATAGGAGAAAGAGTTGTACATCAAAATCCAATCCATTTGATGTTAAAAATTCAATGTACTATTGTTGCGTTTATTTTTCACATCTATGAACTTGTATGTTTTACAACAAAATCGTTGCTGTTCATTTTCTTTCTTGCTGACCTCTGCTTCATCCTCCTTTCTTTATTTTTTTATTCCATAAACCATCTCTGTTTCATCTTGATAATTATATCAAAATAGAATTTGAGCTGTATATTGTGAAATATGAAAGTCACATTTTGTTGCAAACCTGAAACGTATGTATTTAGCCACAATGTACAGAACCAGCATTTACTATTTCAGAAAAAAGACGGCAAGATGTCGATGGCTGACCAGCCATGTTACACACTGATCAACATCCCCTCAGATGCTGAACCTCCCAGCGAGATGCAGCTGCGACAGGACTTAGGTAGAACTGTTACACTGTGTTTTATCATGGTCATAGTTATAGTTATGAAATTATGGGACGCTAGTCAGTCTTTATGTTTAGGGCAGTACTGTTTAACCACATCTAAGAAACTTCACAAGACAAAAAACAAATTTATTATTAAGACATTTTTCTTTCAAATAAGGGAAAAAAAATCACCAGATTGTGTAATTATTCTAACAAAAAAAATAGCTATATTTGAAAATTTGGTAAATCTGAATTTCATACAAACAGATTTTACTATTGATCAGTGACACATTATTTGTATGAATTTCAGTACCAACTAATTTAATGCAGGCAAATTTTATTGCTTAGACAGGAAAATTTGAACAGAGAGCAAGTAGAGATAAACCTCATCATAACAAGATGGTCTGGGTCCAATAAATGACTTCGGGATATATACTGGATCATACTTATTCATTTTATAACATGATGATCCTAACTTAAGATTAAATATCATGATTGAAGCTGGATGGGGATGGGGCATAGATATCAGTTTTACCAATGTCTTATGCACTTTTAGCACTGAACATGTCACAAAATGACTGTTTAAAATATTTCCTTTACAAGTGATCCAAAACAATATAATTTAACTGCCGATGTTACACATGGTCAGATAGCAGAAACCCCAACCAGCCATAATTAACAGTTGATCTAGGCAACAGAAATGTAGATTGCAACAAAAAGCCTAATAATGGTTTTATGCATGAGCATTCACAGATAGAAAAAAAAATTAATATTGATCTTGTTTTGCTTATCATTACTTAAATCTCAGAGAATCTATGGAAGCGCAGTCTCAGTGACAAAACACCAGAATATATTTTTAGGCAGATATTGTTACCGTATATACTCACGTATAAGCCGGATCCAAATGCAACCAACATAGACCCTGATCTGCTGTCGCATAATGTGCCGGCAGATCAGGAGTGTGTGTTGTTTGTTCTACTGATTAGTCCTTACAAACTGCATAGACCCAGCGCTGCCAGCGCATTGGTTGGTATTGGCTTATATGCGAATATATATAGTATGTAAAATGATAAATTAAACATATATTGTATATTTCTATTTTTTATTACAAATTCAGGTATGAAAGTTAGTTTGTCAGTTTAATGTCGATATGAAAAACCATGTGATTCCATAATGCTTTGCTAAGACCAAAATTGCAGACAAAATCTTAAACATAAAACCCTCAGCAGTATTCAGCAACATGGATAATGCATGAAAAGAAAAACTGACAAAATAGGAGTCTTTGTGATATGTATTGCATTGACACTCCTATATCCCAACATGTATTGTCTGCAAACTGTATAATACATATTGTGGTATGTATTGTATCACCACTTAAGTATTGTGATGTGTATGATATTGTATTACTACTAAGCAGGCAATGCATAGCTCTAGTCATGTTATAGAACAGTGTTTTAGCATGGGTCTCCTGTATATGTTCTTTATCAGTCCAAGCAACTAGGCAAACAGTTTGAGGCATCTTTATGACAAAATAACTGCAAGTTACTAAATCACACAGAATATTTTTTAAACTTCCCTTTTTCGATACTCTTTAAGCAATGTCTGCATTTGGTGGTCATTTAAACTCCATTTGATGCTATTATAGAAATTGCTAAACAAGGATGATTCACCAAGACAGCAGATAGGTCGAAAAAGGTTCCTGCAATATTTGGGTTAGCTTTGACTACTTTTTAATGAATATTACATACTCCATGACAGAAATACACTGACACACAAGTATGACCTACATTTGGCAACAACTTGTACCAGAATTAATGAAGGTTTATACTTATTATTTCAGAGAAAGGGGATGTCAAGACCAAGACTGAGGCATTGAAAAAAACAGTACAATTGATATTGAATGGAGAAAAGATGCCGTCGCTCCTGATGACTATCATCCGCTTTGTGATGCCGCTACAGGACCACACCATCAAGAAACTCCTTCTGATCTTCTGGGAAGTTGTCCCAAAATACAATCCTGATGGCAAAATGCTGCATGAAATGATCCTTGTCTGCGATGCCTACAGAAAGGTGAGAAGACACACTTCTGTGTACATGTGCATGTGTTGGCATTTGGATACAAACATACATGCACATGTGGGTCACTCCTAAGGCCCACCCAACGCAACAATATGCTTCATGACTTGATTGTCTCTGATGCCTTCAGGAATGTGGGGCAAAGTTCCTGTATGTCTGTATATTTGTGTTGTCTTTAATGGTTGTCTCCAAATATGACTTTGATGGCAGATGCTATACAGAACCTATCTCCCTTGAGGCAAATACAGTTTAGTGTCATTTATTTTACTAATATATAGTCAACTGTCATTATGCTGTAAAAAAAAAGTATAATGTATGATTAGGAATGATATATAGAAAGTCTCTTAAAATTTTACTTGTTTATGAGACAATCAAATTTATTTATTGTTTTTAAAGGCAAAATTTGACATTTGATTAACCAGATTAGACTGTGGGTCACGTACCACATTGGGGGTCCTATCTTTAAGAGCAAGGTCATGGCACAATATTATAGGCTTTCCCTCACATTTTCCTTTCTGCTCTGTAACTTTCAAACCATTTGAGATTAAGTGATGAATCTTGTTATTTATTTATGTATCATCATTTGAAGGTGTGGCATTGGTCTATCTTTAAGGTCACTGCTCAATATTTTAACTTTTCCCGCACACTTTCCATTCCACTCTATAACTTAGAGCTGTTTTGAGAGTAAGAGATAGATCAAACTTTATACACTTATTCATCATCATTAGAAGCTGTGGTGTCTACCACATTGGGGATTGTATCTTCAAGGTTAAGGTCATGGCTTTGATATTTCAAGTTTTCTGTTGCGCTGTCCATTCCAGTCTGTAACTTCCGAGCTGTTAGATTAAGGGATGAAACTTCATGTACTTATATATCATTGTTACTTTAACATGAACTGCTTGAAGAAACTGTATGAGGGTGTACCATCTGAGAAAATCATGGAGTTTATGAGAGAATATGGTTTATACAACAAATTTTAGTAATGCTTTAAGAATTTTGCATGTGTTACTTGTATCTGTTATTTTATTTACATTTTACAGAATTTTAACATCTTTACGTTTAATATTTGACCTTGTCTTTAATTTTAAATTTTTTGAAGGGTTTATCTTCCAAAATTTTAGTGCAATTCATTTTTACATTTTTTAAACTTAACCTTTTGTTAGCACTACATTGCCACTTTTGTGCTGAGGTGCCATAAAACACTACTACATACATACATACCTTTCTTTAAGGTCAAGGTCACACTTCAATATTTTACCTTGTCCATCACACTTTCTTTTCCGCTCTATAACTTGAGAGCCCATTCAGGGATGAATCTCAGGACTAGAATAAAAAACATTTTCTTCCACTGGACAAGTAAAAATAAATGTTACTTGCCCAGCAACAAAATCTCTTGACATAGAATATAATAGCTTTTTTCCATGCAGTAAAAACTTATATATCTTTATATTGCCCCGTTTTTCTAAAATATTCCAACTTAAAATTTGGGAGTACCTTAATATTAAGTAAATTTTTCTGGGCTTTTTTTGGAGGCAACTTCACATGATTTCAGTCTAAAATGTTGAGAAAAAAAAGTGCATTTATTTAGCTGTAATAAAAAAGAGGACTATACATATTACTTTGTGCTTTGTAATATGACTAAATGTATTAATTACTAACTCCTGATTTTGGTTCATTGGTTGTGATGGTTGTTGTTGTTATTCAGGGTTCCCCTGCTACCGGGAAATCAGGGGAAAAAGTCATGAGAAAGAATAGGTTTGTTCCCGACCGGGAAGAGCCCTTAACTTTTGCACATATTGACGAAAGTAGGAGAAAATTGGGTAATTTTTAGCTGCCACTTGATGACAGAAAAAATATGTAATTGAGTCATAATTGAACTGACCATGAAAATTTAATTTATTGAGTTCTTACCGGAAGTTTTGGAGGTTGCGGAACTCTTCAGTCAGTTGAGATACAATTGCTGTATAGATCATTTGGGTGCTTGCATTAAACATATTTGTATAATCAATCCAATTGTTCAGGCAATCAGATTGGTCAAGTGGTCTAGTTACCACTTAGTCCGATCCATATCGGTAACTTTTCTTATGTGGAAGATAAGAAGACTAGTACAGCATCACACTGTACCAACACATCGTCTGTGACATGTGTTCACAGTAAATGTTAGAGAAAAATATAAAGGATTATCTTCTCCAGTTCCTCTTTTGATATGTAAATTTGATAAAAATGTATTGTGATATATCTTTGCTAATTATTTGGTTGTTCGCAAATGGGAACACGGTGTTAAGCATTATTGTCAACAGTAACCTTCAACAACCACAGCTCACCTTTGCAGTGAATTTTACTATCAAGCCTTGCTATGCATAGAAATATACCGACTGTTGGGGTTATTTTTCAACGACTGCATTAAATATACAGTCCATAGTTAGATTACATTGAAAGTTGATGTACAAAGCAGACATAAGCAGGGCTCAGGAAAACAACACATCCTCTGGTCCTGATTGCGTGAAAATTGGCTCTGGCAAGGAAAACTTTACTACTTACTCTTCCTTGGGGTGAGTAGATGACGATTAGCACCTTGAGAATATCTGTGTGCATTTTCTACCCTTAACAAGCTCAGAAGCTCAACATTGCTTAACATCCAGCATACATCAATTATCAATTACTCCTGCCTGTTTTGGCCTACTTGTGAGTCCAGAACATGTGATTTTGATTTTTACACAGGCACCTGACTTAAACTTGATGCTGAAATGGGTTCATATGATGAAAATATTCTGTTCAGAGTGAAGACAGCAGGTAAAAACCCTTCTAGTATCATGCTTGCATCGGGTGGCAGTATTTTTTTAGTAAGAGCGCAAGTAGTGTCAGGATAAGTGTACTGTGTTGGGTAAAGTGATCACACAGACGAATAGTGTTGCAACTCACTCATCCCAAGGAGGATTGCATGGGGGAAAAATCCCTGAGACCTGCATTTTTTTTATATAAAGGTTTATAATTTTGAAATGCTTCTTGTTAAAATTTCAAACAACCCTGTTCAGAAACTCTTTCTTCATACGAACATATGCAGTTAAGCCAAGTAAAGTTAACATTTTTATTCTGTGAAATGAAATGAGTTACATGAAAATTTATATGAAAGCACAAGTTTGTTATTGCTACTCTTCCTTATGTACTTGGAGGAGTGCCATGAAACTTTACACGCACATTCATCCCCAGGTCTAGTTGGTCCTAAATTAAAATGGTTGTGGCCATCTTGAAAATCTTGTTATCGCTACTCCTCCTGAACAGATGGTCATATCAGCCTATATGATGGACTGAAATAGAGCATTTTGTTTGTTCCAAAAGCAATATTTAGAAATACTTGACCAATAAAATTTTTCTTGGTGGCACTTACAATTTTCAAGTGCTTCATTGTTTTTGCTTTGCATTGCTCTCTATAGGAAAGTATGCCATTGGCCTATCACAGGGGCCCACTGGTTTTCTAAGCAACATTGATCGCTGCTCTCCAAGGCTCAATTAAATTTGCAAGGGATTGAAAGCACATGACCTGTTCATCTGTCTGCAACTTTTTGAGACATTTTCTTTTCAACTCTTACAGCAAGCATGATAAGAGGGAAAGGATAGTAAAATAATCACCTACTTTTATTAGTAACTTTACTTGTAAATGAATCTTTTCCCATTGACACATTTGAAGGATAAATTCAATGGCATCTTTTCTTGCTACATCGGTTTGCAAAGCCTCTTATGTTTTTTTGCATTTTGCCACGTTCAGCTAGGAAGCAAAATAAAACGTCTCATTGTGTGCAATTTCCAGGACTTGCAGCATCCTAATGAGTTTATCCGTGGTTCCACCCTGAGGTTTTTGTGTAAGCTGAAGGAAGCAGAGCTTCTAGAGCCACTTATGCCGGCCATCCGACAGTGTATAGAACACCGACATTCCTATGTGCGCCGAAATGCAGTCCTTGCCATTTATACCATTTACAGGTAATATCAGATAAACAGCATGGTTGGAAAAATCTGAAAATATCTAATAGTGCAGAAATCAAATTTGTAAGAAACTGCACACAAATTCAAAATTTTCCCTTGTATTTTGTATAAAATTCTTGGTATGAGAAAGGAAATTTTATTTTCATAGCAAGGTTTTATACACCTACAATAAGGCAGATGTTATGATGACCATCTGTCCAATTTCATTTCTGCACAATATCTTGAATTGTCCTCAGTATACAGTCACCAAACTTAGTGATTGGCTTGCACTTGGGGTAAGGAAGAACCCTACTGATTTTGGGGTCAAAAACTCAGAGGTCAAGATCACTGTAACTGAAAGAACAAAAAAGGTTTCAGTATAGTAACTCGAGTTGGCCACCATCTGCAGTTACCAAACTTTGTGGAAGCTTGTTCATGGGGTAAGGAAGAACCCTGTCAGTTTTTAGGTCAACGGTCAAAGTTACTGTAGCTGAAAGAAAATTGTTTTCTGCACCATAACATTGGTTCTACATTGCAGACCTGGACTAAACTTTGTGTTTGGCTTGCACTTGGGGTAAGGAAGAAGCTTATCCATTTTTTAAATCAAAAGGTCAGATATCAGCGTCGCTGAGACTGAAATAAGAAAAAAGGTTTCCACACAATAACTCGAGTTCAAGAGTTAGCAAACTTTACGGATAGCTTGCACTTGGGGTAAGGAAAAACCTTGTCATTTTTGGGGTCAAAAGGTTGAAGGTCAGAGTCACTGTGACTGACAGAAGAAAAATGGTTTCTGCACAGTAACACTGCTTCCACATCACAGACCTGGATCAAACTTTGTGGATGGCTTGCACTTGGGATAAGAAGGCTATCTATTTTGGGGTCGAAAGGAGGAAAATTGTTTTAGCATAATAACTTTAGTTCTAGACCGCATACCTTGACCAAAGTTAGTGGAAGGCTTGCACATAAGGTATGAAAGAGGCCTATTCATTTTGGGGTCAAAGGTCTAGGTCATTGTGGATTTTAAAAATGTAAACTTTGTGGATTGCTTGCACTTAAGGTAATAAAGAAACATAGATTCTGTGTGAAAAGGTTAGAGCTTATGGTCATGGTAAGTCAGATAAGAAAAGAATGCTTTCTGCACATTAAATTTAGTGTCTAAAGTGCCTGCATAGGGGACTGTTAAACAAGGGGCAGATATATGATGTGCTGTTTGTGGTACTCTGTTAATTTTCTCTGAACTGCTGGATCCCGATCAGCAGATACATAGCTTAAATGGGGCATGGGAGATAATTGTCCAAATAGTTTGGATGACTTTAAAGAGTAATTTTTGGTAAGTAAATATTTTCCCAATTCATTTTAAAATAAGATTTGAAACTTTAGATTTTAACATACTTCATCGTATGTTGTTGTAGCTGAGCATATAGTTTGTTAGTGAAATTGATACCTTCAGTGGAAAGTAAAATCTAATTTCTGTTCTGTTTTGGTCTTTAATTCCCAAAAGCATGTGACCATTTTAATAGGCTAGATTTCAAAGCACCAGATTTTCATCTTTTTCACCAGGATTTACAATTGCACGAATTCTAACCGCTTTCACTATGAATGAGTGTGTGAAAAACCATGCAGATGTGTTTTGCTGAAGAGATGAACAAAATATGAAACCTTCATTATTATTAATAGCTCACAGTGATCGTTTAAACACTATACCATGTACCAGAATTTACTTATTTTGCATTTTGACAATTTGAGATGCTTGTTTTGATTAATCCTTATTTTTTACTTACCAACTACTGTTGAGGAGTCTGTGAATGACAGGAATCATTTTTCCACCATTAATTTCCTTAATGCATTTTTCAAAGTACATTTTAAGGACAAGGAGAAATAAATATGATTTTTAAAATTTTATGAAAAAGTCTGCAAGAATTCTGCATTTGTGTTACGAGAGGGTCTTTTCTTGCCACTTCTGTCTTACTTAGATCACCTGGCTAAAGGCCAAGTGACCCTATGATATGACCCTACATCTTCTGTGTATTGTCTGTCATCCATACATCAACATTTGCTATTTTGAACTTATTAGAAAACTGCCTGACCAATTTAAATCACACTTGGTAGGAATGTTTCTTAGAACATGCTCTACCAAAATTATATTCAAGGTGATTTCCTAGCAGTCATGTGGCTTCCATAGCAACCATATCGAAAACCTATTTGTGACTTCTTCGCCAGAATGGCCAAGTCAATTTTAATCAGGCATAGTAGGAATGTTTCTTAGGACATGCTCTATTAAAATTGTTTCCAGGGTGGCTATCCTAGCAACACTGTGCCCTCCATACAACACTATGGAAAATATTTTGCTAACTTTCTTTCTACAAGGACTGAGCCAGTTTTAATCAAGCTTGGTAGGAATGTTTCTTTGGACATGCTATATAAAAATTGTGTTTGGGGTGGCTCCTGTAGCAGTGGTGTGACTTTCTAAGCAACCTGTTGAAAAAGTTATTTTTGACTTAACTGGAATGGCTGAGCCAATTTTGACTAAATTTCATATGAATGTTTCTTAGGATGTGTTTAATCAAAATTATGTCTGAGATAGCTCCCTTAGCAACAGTTTGACTTTTAAAGCAACTGAACTCAAACCTGTCTATAAAGATCCCTTGTGGGACTGGCAGAAAATGGACTTTATAAGCAGGTGACCTTTATGTATGGACTTTCTGTACCTGTTCTTTATATACAATTGGTCACAATAAAGAGGTGACCACTATGGCAGACTTGCCTGTATATGGAAAACCTATTTCCAGCTTCTTCTTCAGAACAGCTGAGGCAGTTTTGGTGAGAATTGGTAAGACTATTTCTTAGGACATGCTGTACCTAAAATTGTGTCTGGGGTGGCTCTCCTAGAAACTTTGTAGCTTACATTGCAACCTGGTGGAAAACCTGTTAATGACTTATCAAGATTGGCTGAACCAACTTATAATCAGACTTGGTAGGAATGTCGTTTGGACATGCTTTATCAAAATTGTGTCTGGGGTGGCTTGTCTTGATCAAACTTGGCAGGAATGTTTCATAGAATATGCTCTGCCTGAATTGTCTGGGATGGCTCCCCTAGTAATCATGTGGCTTCTACAGCAACCATATAGAAAACTTATTTCAGCTTATTCTCCAAGACAGCTATGTCCATTTTTTTTATCAAACTTGGCAGGAATGTTCCTTATGTTATGCTTGATCAGGTTTGTGTGTTGGGTGGCTCCCTAGCAGTGGTGTGGCTTCCATTGCATCCATGTGGAAAGTCGAATTTAACTTCTTGAATGGCTGAGCCAATTTTGATCAAATATGGTAGGCACATTTCTTAAATTATGTTAAACTAGATTTGTGTCTGAGGTAGTTCCCTTAGCAGTGGTATGACATCGTTAGCAACTAGGTGGAAAATTTATTTTCAATTTCTTGAGAATGGCTGTGCCAATTTTAATGAACTTGGTTAGAATTTTTCATAGGACATGATGTACCAGAATTATATTCAGGATGGCTACCCTAGCAACATTGTTACTTCCATAACAACCAGGTGGAAAACCTATTTTCAGTTTCTTCAGAACAGCACAGCCAATTAGGGTTGCTCCCCTTACAAATACATGAATGTGGCTTGCATAGCAAGCATCTAAAAAGCCTGTTTTCAACTTCTTCTGTAGAATTGCTTAGCAGATATTGATCAAACTTGATTGGAATGTTCCTTATGATATTATGTGCCAGGATTGTGTTCAGTGCGATTTCCTAGCAGCAATGTGGCTTTCATAGCAAGCGTTCACTCAGCACCATCACCACTAAGTATGCTCCTCTGCTATCTAACAATTTACTATCCAATTTTGGATATTATCCCTGTGCTGACCAGCTCAGCAGACACGTATGTGTGTTAAAAGCTTAACAAAATAATTCCAAATATTTGGTCCCTTTACTTCGTTTTGTTGTGATGACTTTCTAAGGTCAGTCTAATATATCTTGATTGTAATTTGAACTAAGTCAAATTCTTCATACAAGTATGTTATCATGTGCTTTTGCAAAACAAAAAATTGCCCATGTTGATTGGAACACTTCCATTGTCAAATCTTCAATTTTGGAGGTGCGTAGTTATTGCACATTTGTCAAGCTTTTCAATTTCAGAAGTAAAATAATCTTGCATATAGTCTGCAATCTTCCCATAATGCCTAAATGAAGTGATCAGTTTTGAGAAACACTGGAACTTGTGAAGTTTGAGCAAGCAGGTGGAAAACCTACAAATGATACTCATCTCCCATCAACCATCAAGTATGAATATTGCTTGTTGCCTTTATGTATATATATATATATATATATATATATATATATATATATATATATATATATATATATATATATATATATATATATATATATACACACACAAATTTATAACAGCACAAATTCAAAATGGTTTCCCAACATTTCGAGTTAGGGGGATAAACAGTTTACATATACAAAACAGACACTAAACACAAAATCTTAGATAAATTCTGGACTCCTACATGTTAAAATCACTAGGGGGAATTTACAGCAAGAGATATAATAAAAAGTTGTGCCACAATAATAATAATAAACGAGCGGGTTATTGTGTCTATCACATAGAGAACCAACATCTTTTGACCTCATTCCATGTTGCAAACAAAGGACGGAAACACAGCATAACGAAAAATCAATGCCATCGACAGGATTTGTGAAAGAAATTATATCTCAGTAGAGTTATGAATGGAGCTTCTAAAGGAAAGATGTCAAGAGAATTGAGTAGCGAGATAAGGGACAATAATAATAATAATAATAATAATAATAATAATAATAAAATAATAGAAATAATACATGTTATTATTTGGGTAGATATTATCACCAAAAAATTGTGTACGGGTGAAAAACTGTTGACTGGCTGTAATTTTGATAAGACTGCAGCGGGAAGGTTAGATGTTTTCATTTAGTCCAAAATCCCCATGAGTTTTCAGTTGTAATATCCAGTATCATTCTGTATGTGTGCGTTCTGTGTCGGTCCACTCTAAGTTTGATTCAACGGGTAGCATCTCAAATACTTATATATATATATATATATATATATATATATATCATGACTTTCTTCCAGAAATTGCCAAAACATATTATGGTACACCAAATTTAATAGGTAGAGCTTCCACATGAACACCTTTCACATTCATATGAAAACTGCCAATACTCCATCTATCTAGTACAGTTGAAGTTACTCATCAGAGATGCACAGTTCAACAACTTGTCAAATATCACCACATGCAATAATAACTGAAGGAATTATTTTGTGAAATAAAAGTAGGTTGGACAGACATAAGAATTGACACCACCTACTTTCATTTCTGCACAAAAGAGAAATGTTAAAAAATATAGACTTTTTGTTTATCCATCCATCATTAACACTGGACAGACATAAGAATTGACACCACCCACTTTTATTTCAGCACAAAAAGTCCCATAATCATTAATGGATTTTAACCAAATTTTGTAGGCAGCTTGTTGTTGATAAAGTCTCAGCTGATTTATTGTCAGTGATCATTTAGTAAAGTTATAGTCCCTGATTGTTGGTTCCACCCACTGTCATTTTCACAAACTACTTTATTGTCCTCTGTCCAACAAAGTTGGCAGGGAATATAGAAATGGGTTCAGTCTGTCTGTCACACATTCATTTCTGGAGCATAACTCCAAAACTGTTCAAGATATGCCTATAAAAATTAGACTAGTTGTCCAGATATGCTTTTTGCTATTCACAGTTCTTTTATCCACACTTTGATTTCCAGGGCAGAACTCCAAAACCATTTAAGATATCAATGAATTTAGGTACATATATTAGACTTGTGGTCTAGATGGGCCTTTTGTTGGTCACAATTCTTCAGTTTCAATATTTTTAACATTTCTTTTTCCATTTGTCTGTTCATTCATCCATCTATCATTCACACTTTCATTTCTGGAACTCCAAAACTGTTAAAGTTATCACATTCAAACTTAGTCATATATTAGACTGGTGGTATAGATGTGCATTTTGCTTTTCACAATTCTTCAGTTCAGTTTTTCAATGTTTTCATTCATTTGTTTATCCTTCCATCATTCACACTTTTGTTTCCAGAGCAGAACTCCAAAATCATTCAAGATGTGCCTTTTGCTGTAAGAAATGTTGTCAGTTTTAATATTTTTACATATTTGTCCATCAATCTGTTCATCCATCCATCTATCATTAACACTTTGTTTCTGGAGCAAAAACTCCAAAACCATTCAGTATATCCATAAAACACTTGATATATATACCATTCAGTATATTCCTATAACACGCATATATACCATTCAGTATATTCCTATGACATGTGGTACATATACCATTCAGCATATCCTATGGCACGTATATATACCATTCAGTATATCCCTATCACACGTGGTACATATACCATTCAGTATATCCCTATGACACATGGTATATATACCATTCAGTATATCCCTACCACACATGGTGCATATACCATTCAGTGTATCCCTATGACACATGGTATATATACCATTCAGTATATCCTTACCACACGTGGTACATATATCATTCAGTATATCCCTATGACACATGGTATATATACCATTCAGTATATCCCTATGACACATGGTATATATACCATTTAGTATATCCCTATGACACATGGTATATATACCATTCAATATATCCCTATCACACATGGTACATATACCATTCAGTATATCCCTATGACACGTGGTACATATACCATTCAGTATATCCCTATCACACATAGTATATATATCATTCAGTATATCCCTATGACACATGGTATATATACCATTTAGTATATCCCTATGACACATGGTATATATACCATTCAGTATATCCCTATCACACATGGTACATATACCATTCAGTATATCCCTATGACACATGGTATATATACCATTCAGTATATCCCTATCACACGTGGTACATATACCATTCAGTATATCCCTATGACACTTCGTATATATACCATTCAGTATATCCCTATCACGTGGTACATATACCATTCAGTATATCCCTATCATACGTGGTATATATACCATTCAGTATATCCCTATCACATGTGGTACATATACCATTCAGTATATCCCCATCACACGTGGTATATATATATCAGACTAGTAATCTAAATGTACCTTTTGCTATTGAGAAATCATCAGTTTCAGCATCTTTAAGGTTTTCTTCATCTGTCTGTCTGTCCATCCACCCATCTCTCCATCATACACACTTTCATTTCTGGAGTAAAAGTCCAAAACTGTTAAAGATATCCCAATGAAACATCACATATGTATCAGATGTGCTTCTTTTTTGACTTTCTTCATTTAAAATGATACTTCGAGAAAAACATGCAGACTCACAGCTTTGTTGCTATCCATCCACATATCACCAGAAGCTAAATTACCAATAATGAATTTACCCTAATTAATCGAGTGCACACACATGATGCATATCACTTTCCTGTTTACTTTGTAAATACGTACTTCCCATGTATGAAATCTTCAACAAAATCCTTCCATCTCCTACAAAAACTTTTCTCCTGTGGCTTTCTCAGTAATTTTGCTGGAGTGAGGGACAGTGTTGCACCTAGGATCCCAAGGGCAGGGGACACTTTGTCCCTCACCCTCCAGATTTGGGGGGGACACAACATTTTAAAGGGACAAAGGAAAATTGTAGTACATAATGCACTAAAAGTGCTAGATAAATGAGATAATCTTATTTGCTTCGAAAGTTTTGCCACCTTAACTTTGCCATATTTTTCTTAAACACTTACATTATTGCAATAAACGTTTTATCATGTGATCAAGTAACTCATGAAATATCTGGTTAACCTGAAATGAGTTGCACCATGGAATATTCAATCATGGATCTTGCTCTCATTTAACTTTAGTGTACACTCATTATGTACCAGCTTTTATTATAATATATACCCATGTTTTTCTTAATTACTTTTATTTTCAAATTAATAAATCATTAATTAAAGGACAAATTGTGAATTTGCATAAGTTAGTCTCTTTGATCATTAATTCAGCTTTAGAATAAATTCAGTCTTCCTTGCCGTAGGTGTAACTTCAACCTCAAAAATATGTTACACTAGCGGAGGTCAACGATTTTACATTGCAACTGTGCCGACTACCACAAACCATGAATGTTTTTGTTGCCAGATACATTGTTTTGAAATGGATATTCATTGCCATCTTACAATTTTTATCACCTGTAGCAACTGTGGCCATTGCTAGCACTAACATAGAAGTGGATGGACATCCAATAAAGAAAAGTTGTCTGCATATTTTTCAATTTTTTCCTGACAAAAAATCACGCACAGTGTCAAGACTTGAGGGACGTAGGACAAACATTGTGGGAAACCCGTGAGCCCGCACTCAATGTGCAACACTTTGGCGGATATACATGGCTTCATCTTCTTGTTTATAATTTAAATTTAAAGAAAATTTAGTAGACAGCTTAATACTGGTGTGACTGTGGCCGAGTTCAATTTTCAGCACAATGTGTCATTATTTAGCAGAGTTATAGTTCCTGGTTTTCAATCCAATTACTTCCGTACAATAAGTCTTGTAATTTTTATTGGTTTTAAATAAAATTTGATTTGCAGCTTGATATTTAGAAGACCTCACCTTAGGCAGATTTTCAGCATTCTACATTATCCTTTGCAGAATTACAGCCCTTGATTGTCAAACCCTCCGACTTTTGTTTCTGCATCGTAACTCCCTTTACGTATTATTTAATTTAAACAAAATTTAGTAGGCAACTTGATCTTGATGATACCTCTGCAGAGAGTTTGATTGTCAGTCTTGCTGATTTAGATTTTCGTTTAATGCAGTTATGGCCCCTTATTATCAGACTCACCCACTTTCCTTTCTGCACAATAACTTCCTTAATTCTTACTGAATTTAAACCATATTTGGTATGCAATTTTATATTGATGACACCTTGGCTGAATTAGATTTGGCAGCATTCTGTGTTGTCACTTAGCAGAGTTAAGGTCCCTGATTATTGGACCCATCCACTTTTGTTTCCATACATACCTCCTTCTCTTGATTAAGATTGGAATTCAAGAAAATGTTCTGTGCATCCTTTTATTTATAAAGCTTCATGGGATTTAGATTTTCAGATTTTCTGTATCGTCATTTAGTGGAGTTAATGGCTGCTAATGTTGAACCTACATTGGTTTCAGTATAGTAACTCTTGTAAAAGAAATGTTTGCTTTGTTTTGATTTCAAGCAAATTTTTTATGCAGCTCATCTGGGTTCCATTGTTAGTGTTGTACATCATCAGTTTGTGTCTTCATAGTTTGTACCACCTTGAAAAATCCTTGAATTTAAGGGATTGCCTTGAAAACTCCTTGAATTTTGAACAAGTTTGTTTTATTTGAAAAGACCTTGAATTTGTTGCAAAACTTTTCGATTTTTTCCCCAAACTCCTTGAATTTATCTGAGGGGGATACAAAAGTTAAAACTGAATAAAATATATAACTTTTTAAATTTGGAGTTTTTGTTATTTACTCAATTTTCAAAAATAATGATCAAGTAAATAAATAAAATGGATAAAATTAGGTGCATCAAAGAGACAAGATACAGGTAATTACCAGATAGAATAGTGACCCTTTGTGGATGGTATGCTTATTAGTTATTATTAGTTAGGTATTGTTTCTTCTAATTTCATACCTATCTATGCAGTGATAAACAAAAAATATGGAGCAAGTTCAATTTCCTTAAGCAAAATACTTCTTCAGAACTTTTAGAAGTCTTTAAAAAAAAACTTATAAAGTCATTGACATAAAAAACTCGGGGGCTGTGTGAACCATGGTCCTTTTTTCTACAAATGTACCTTAACTCATTTAGTATATCACCTTTGTCATCTAGCCCTTTCCTCTACAAAACTACACTCACCTGCTTCCAATGAAAAGCAGGAAACATCAGTTCCTGATATTTACTTGTATATTCAGGGTTGGCACAGTCTTGAAAAGTGCTTTAATTTGGATGGTTTTCTTGAAAAGTGCTTGAATTTGAGGCCAGTTTTAAAAAATTACTGGAAAAGTGCTTGAAAACTCTCAATAGTCCTTGACAAGTGCTCGAACTTTTTGAAACCAATCTATTTAATTAAAAAAACATTAATTTACTGTTCAGTTGCTTACATATTCAGTAATTCTATTGGTTGGGTCATGTACATGCTAATTAGTACTCTGCCTTATTTGGGATTGTAACCACCTCATGATGTTTAAATGAATGATGCTGTGTTGACTCAGCCATTAAGGCTGATAGAAAATGTTTCTCAAGAACTCTCTGATGGAAAGTGTATTTTCAAATATGATTACCATCAGTGCTATAAGATAGGTATGGGGGCCAAGCAACAAAGAGCTATGTGTTGTGTATGACAAAAGGAAATTCACATTGATTCAATGCATGAAAGTGCTCTGGGATCACATGACAAGAGTGAAAAGCACAAAAAGAATTAAATGTGACAATAGGATTTAAATTAGAATATTTTTTGCTTGAACATGAAAAACTTGAGGAGACAAAAGGTCAGGCAAATAAAATCACTGACTCGAGAACTGATATAGATGAGATCACTGCACCTCTACCCTCTTCCCCCCCCCCCCCCCAACCCCGCCCTGTTAGTTAGTGTCTTCACCTTGGTCTGGTTTTAGAAAAAATATTTCAGAGTTCTGCAAATATATCAATCTGAAATTGTGTGGACTCGACGCTCTCAAAATCAACATTCTTCCTAATTTTAACAACAGTTAATTATAGTGCTTGAAATTTTAATTTTTGTCCTTGAAAAGTGCTTACATTTTCTAATGAAATGTCTGTATGATCATGATACTGTAAATTAGTAGGTCTACTGTAGAATCATCATTTCATTTACGTGTTAACAATGAGTTCCTTAAGCTATACAGTTAATTGTCAGTTCTATGGATCAAGAATTTTGGTAATAACTGAGCAAAGTAAGAGTTTAATCTGGACCCTCTATTCCCCCCTCCCCACCACACCCCACCTTCCCAACCATACCTTATTTAGTACTTGCACAAATCTGCTTCAGAGTCAATAAATTTCTGCAAAATCATTTATGATGCTAATTGTAAATGTTGAAAAGGTACATGCCTATTTCTAAGATGATATCATATTGAAACTTTTATTTATCTTTCATTTTCCACACAAAAAATGCAAAAGATGCAGATGTTCCACCATTTGTAAAAATTTTGTCATAAAAGCATTATGATTAAGTAGTATATACTCATAATTTAGTATTGATGACATGAAACCTAGAGAGAACAATTCTATGGTGTTTGTTTGTTTTGCATGGACATCAGTGTTACTGAAACCTTTTTTTGATCCATAGTTTGCTGCTTACAGAAACTGCTAGTTGATCCACATATGGTATGCTGCATACAGAAATTACTAGTTGATCCACAGATGGTGTGCTGCATACTGAAATTACTAGTTGATCCACAGATGGTGTGCTGCATACTGAAACTGCTTGTTGATCCACATTAGGTGTTGATCTGCATTAGGTGTGCTGCTGTTCTGAATTCTTTATTGATCCTACTTGTTGGTTTTTCAATGATTCAGTTTACAAGTGTCACATTTTTCATTTTTGGGAATACCAAGGGCTATGTTGCAAGCATAACCAATTGGTTTGACAAAGGTGAAGAAGGCACCACCGTGTCATAGGAAAAATCCAAGATTAATACTTTCTGTGTAGAACACCTTGACAGTGATCCCTTTAGTGATATAAACTTTCCCATCATGTGTGCAGAAGAGAAAAGGGTTACAGAACTGATTAAGCAGAACCAACTTGCCGTTACACCATTGGACATAACGTTTATCAGTGATGACTAGCGTAACTTTATGATTTGTATAATGGCAGTAAAAATCTGCAAAGTAAAGGTTTTTATCAGGGCTTAGAAAGTTAATAGCTGGTACATTTAATCGCATTGGGCCATAAAAAGAAGCATTCGGAGAGACACCAGTTCTAAAGTCTGCACTGAAGAAAATCCCTTTCACATTTCCATGAAGTGTAGAGGCCTTGTCACCACTACAGTCCTTACCATAGCAAGACATTATTCCATTATTTTTGGACAAGACATTGTCATAATAGTCCTTCCACTTGTTTCTGTACAAATAATTGATCTGAACATAGTTTGGATTTCGTTGTCTTGCATATGATTCCCCTTTGTACAGTAGCTCAGCCACTTCTTGTATAGTCATATCTGCAAACAGTCCTTTTTCCAATACAAAAAAAAAACAAAAAACAAGTCCAACTTTTACCCTTCTGCACATGCGCGAGTGTAATAGCCAATCAAAAACAATGTTTCTGATACACCTAAACATCCGGCTAAACGAAAAACTTTCTTAAACAGATGTGTTTTGCTGCATTCAGAAGTAACCCCCAAAATGCGTTTCCTACCCCCATTTGAGGCAAAAATGAAAAGAATCTCCCGGGGTTAATGAGTTAAAGGTATGATAGTAAGGCGAACAATGTGCAGGCATACAAAGTCGAATGCCTGACTTAAACATTGGTACCAAATTTATTACGCCACACAAATTGTAGCTTGAAATATCAGCGTTGATTCTTAAATAGGGAGAGAGAAGGGAGAGAAGTGTCCTCGTTTGTAGTATTTATATATTACATGTATGATTTATGGGTAGATTGTGAGCAACGATACGAGCCCCTGTGGGGGAGAAGGGGATAGGAGTCACCTAGGCCAATTGTATGGGTCCATGACAAATCCTTAATAATGCAGTTCATTGGTGTTAAAAGTCAACATAATGCACATTTACATTCTTGTTATGGCAAAATATAATCAAATAAAATTTATTGAAAAATGTATAAAAGAAGTATGTCATTTAGTATGCTGATTTAAATGTTTTCAACAAATTGATTCTTTTGTTTGTCCTATCTCAAACTTGGACCCCATAATAAAGTCAACCTAAACTCACCCATGTTTGTAAACATGGATACCTGTAGGATCAAGTAGTGTGTGCATGTAGCTGTTGCATGAAAACACCAGAGATGCACATTCCTTCCTCCTGCCTCTCTCCCTAATCATACCTGTTTATGTGTTTGCAATCCTTGAGCAGGTTGTCCCAAACCTTGCACTCTTAGTCTTATTTCTCCATGTCTTTCCTGTTTCACTTGAAGGCTGTAGCAGCTGTGCAGATAGAATTCTAGACCATATCAGATAGTAAATTCCCAAGTTTGTTTCAGTTTCAGTTTCAGTGGAAAGTATTGATCGTAGTGATGAAGGGGCAGGTAATTGTAGTATTTCATTAAGCCAACTCAATACTGGTATTAAGGAAGAAGGTAACTGTGTACATGTAAATTTGACCTGTGCTTTGTACCAGTATATTTATATGTACCTGTGCACTGTATGTTTGCAAATTATAGTTTGAGGTATCATTTTTAGAATGCAATACATGTATTTTCTCAAACAAAGTAAAAACGAAAACAATAATTATCAATTAAATGCTTTATTAGTGCAAGTCTTTTTAGATTTGCCTGTTAGTTTCAATACTGTCAAGCACTACCATGACTTAAAAGGTCTCCCTGTTATTTAACTTATTCAGGGTTAAATATAAGTTTTTTTTTTAGCTCTGCTGGTCATAGACCAGAAGAGTTTATGGGATGGCCTGTTTATCATATGTCCATCGGCTGTCGATCATCATTTGTCCATCTGTTATTGTAAGTTTGTTATCATCACTCTTCCTAAACTACTAGGAGGATTGCCATGAAACTTTACACGCACACCTTCATCCCATGGTCTAGTTGGTCCTAAATGAAACTGGTGCTGCCACAGTGGCCTTCTTGAGAATCTTGTCATCGGTACTCCTCCTGAATATATGGTCATATCAACATGGGGCTTTCACTGAAAGACTTCTTATGATGTCTAGTTGGTTCTAAATGAAAATAGTGCTGATCTGACATTTAATATGGCCACCATAGCAGCCATCTTGAAAATCTTGTTATTGCTACTCCTGAATGGAAAGTCGTATTGACATGGAGGTTTTCTCCATTAGACTTCTTATGATGTCCAGTTAGGGAGAGCTATCACCAGAAAAAGTAGGTTCCAAATGAAGTTTTCCCCTTTCATAAATGTGAACTCTGTAATTTGATTAAGGAATCCAAAGGTCTACAGGACCTCCTATTGGTGTCTGTCAGATCTTCATTATGTCGGAGATCTCAATTTTAGTCAGGTTGGTCATTGCTTAAAATTTGGACAGGCTGCATTTCCTTGCTGCATTTTTCAAACATATAATAAAAATATAATATTGAAGGAAGAGAGAAGACTGTGATCTTGTTGATATTTTATTATTTAAACTGTCAGTAATTATGCTATAATTTTGGCATGTGATGAGGTCTGTAATTTGCTAATGTCATTTTTTTTTTTTATAGCAATAGTAAGAAAGAAATAAAAGGACTCTACAGGGTGCTTGAAAATTCTTAAGTCATCCCAATAATGTTGTACCCTCCTGTTTGGTGCTTGACTCTGAATACAGTTAAGCATTATCATATTGAGGGCACATGGTCTCTAACAATTGACTTGGTATTATGAAGGCTTGCAGATGCTCACACATTTTAATTTTGCATGTTGTGTCTTTTTCACTGGAACAGGTTTTAGTTATTTGGTGGAACCTAGTAATTACAAGTGTCCTCATTAAACCAAATTTCTATTCTGCAACCAATTTCTCTATGAATTTATGGTTAAAGCAAAATAAAAGTAATTCCACTTACAAGTTTTTTTTTATTGTACACTTTAAGTGCTGATTCTAGGGCAGAACCTTAGGTAATAGTTAAGTCGGGGCAGTCAAATAAATTCTGGCACTTGCTCAACTGGGCAAGTGGATTGTTAGTGATTTTTTTTTTACCATGAGTCTATGTATTTCTGCAAAACCTTTCATGGTGCAAATTGTAAATGTTGCGAAGACACGTAACTTCAGAATGTAAAATTTCTGTTGTAAAGGCGTTATGGCCAAGGAGCCATACCATTGATTTAATGTGGCACCTAGGTCAGGGGAAAAAATATTGCAAATTCAAAATTTTTCATTGGGTACTCATTTTGTGGATTTTGTGGTTGCTACAGACCACAAATTAAAAAACCCAGTAAACATTTCATTCCTGTGGAAACATTAATACCCCTTCAGTAATCCACATATTTAAGATTACATTCCTGTGGAAACATTAGGACCCCGTCAGTAATCCACATATTTAAGATTATCTTACTGTGGAAATATTAAGACCCAGTCAGTAATTCACAAATTTGAGTTCCAACAGACATGTCATTTTTTTCTTCTCAAAACCATGAAAATTGATACCAGTGAAAATAAATGAATTCACCTCTATGTTGTTGGATCATTTTGCAAGGACATCTGTGTTACTAATGTGGATAATTGATCCACAGTTGGTGTGGTGATTATATGAAGTTTTTCTTGATCCTGCTTGTCTTGAGATTTTCGATGATTCAGTTTACAAATGTCACACTTTGGATTTTTTGGAATACCAAGGACAGTGTTCCTAGAATCACCAATTGGTGTAGCATAAGTGAAGAAGGCACCTCCGTAGCGTAGGAGAAGTCCAACATGAATGTTTTCTGTGTAGAACACCTCCACGGTGATCCCTGTAGTGACATAAACTTTCCCATCAAATGTGCAGAAAAGAAAAGGATTCTGGAACTGATTTAGCTGAACCAGTCTCCTTGTACACCATTGGTCACTATGTAATCCCTTGTCAGTGATGACTAGCGTAACTTTATGGTTTGTATAATGGCAGTAAAAGTCTGCAAAGTACAGGTTTTTGTCAGGGCTTAGAAAGTAAATAGCTGGTATATTTAGTCGAACTGGACCATAATAGGAACATTCTGGAGGAGCACCAGTTCTGAGGTCAGTATTTGCACTGAAGAAAAGCCCATTCAAATTTCGATGGAGTGTGGAGGCCTTGTCTCCAGTCCAGTTTTTGACATACTTGTACATTATTCCATTACTCACAAATGAGACATTGTTGTAGTAGTGAGGCCACTTGTTTCTATACAAACAGATGATCTGGACAAAGTTTGGATTTCGCTGTCTTGTATAGGTTTCTCCTTTGATCAGTAGCTCGGTCACTTCTTGTCGAGTCATGTCTGCAAATAGAAATATTACCTGCAAGTCAGACTTTTATAATCTTACATTGATCTCAGTAATCTCCAACCCCTAAATGATGCATGTATGGCTTCAAAAGGATCAAGATAGGAAGAAAATAAAATTGTTTGTAATTTGATGCAGATTTTTGCACAAACCTGCATTCCTTCCCAAACCAGATTTGTAACTAATACTACAGCCATGTTTATTGCAGCAAGTAAGAAGTTAAAATGATTGTCTTACCACCAAAATCCACCCACATCCTAGGGAGTTGTGTTAGCTCAGTTGATAGGACTTCTGACTCATAATCCAGAGGTCATGGATATGATGCCCACAGGCCAGCCAGTCAGCTGCCTCAGTGTGTCCATGAGAAAGGCATTTAGCTCCTGTTTCCTTGGCATGATATAGCCAGTAATGTGTTGAAAGTACATTAGGACCCCGCTATAACACGATGGTCGGGGTTCACAAAACGAGATCGTGCTATGTCCCGAACCATGCTATAACCAACCTAGACAAAACCAAGTCATTTAGCTGAAGAAAATGATGCATGCACCAAAAAAATGGGGTGGGGGGGTGGGGGGTAAATTGTGGGCTCAAAACAACGTGCTTCATTGGCACAGTTACCATCTTAAATCAGTGCATATTAAACGAGAAATACACATGCAGTGAAAACAGAGATTGCACATATAATATTTTACTTTATTCAGAGAACCATGCATTGGTACATTTATATGTACATGTCTACTGTATAGCATGAATAGTTAAAGGATCAACACATGTACTCACCAACCAATCTCATGGCATGCGTAGGAGTGAGTCCATAATAATTCCATCGAAAATATGCACACAGTAGTATAATATCATTGTCTGATAAAGTTCTGAAATCCTATATCATCGTCTAGTCATTGTAAATCATCGTCGTCTAGTCATCGTAAATCACGTCCGACTCCGATTCCTCAGCTTAACTGTCGTATGCAGGTGCTTATGCAGAGACTGATCTGGGGCTCTGCAAGTAACACTTTGATCATAAAGTCAGAAATCTATTAAAGGATGCAACTGGACACGTGTCAATTGTGCGGCAAGATCACAGGGAGTTCAAATAACCACCCTCTGTTACTTGGCACTGAATAAGTATCAAACTCATGGCTTGATCAAAGGGTTATCACGTGGGAAAACAACTTGAAAACAAAGTGAGTGCTTTTACAAGCCAAAGGCTTATCGGCCCACGTGCACTGGCAGATAACTTGGGAAATATCACTTAGGAATTAAATCTGACTTGTGGAAACACCGGACTTAATCCTGTCCATGGCTTCAAGCTTCTTTTTAACAGTAAAAGCTTTACGTTTCCGTGTACTGTTATCCATTGTAAATAACTACTAATTAAAACTGACACCTATTTGTTTGAACGACTACAGCAAGAATAATTGTTAATCAACAATGGGGTCATTTTTATAGGGAATATACAATATTATTCACTGGTCAACTGATTGCGTGGTGATTGTCTAACAACACCGCCAAGCCACGTGTACACGTTGGCGGCTTTTGTTTTTTTTGATGTTTTATAAATCACTGCCGCATGGTTTGAACATCCTTTAGCTTTGAGATTGACTTTGATGATTGTCAATGACTTAAATTAATTGATTTATAAATTCAGGTGCGAATCTTTTATCAACCACCGCATTGTTTGGTGCTTGGCTGTGTATACAGTTAAATGAGCAAACATATGTCGGCTATTGTTTGAGCAACGACTGTACACAGAATGTATTGAAGACAAACACAAAGAAGACTTAATGACTTTATTGTTCATGTATGAGTAATAATAAGATTAACACTTATCAGCTTTAAAATGAGCTGACATCTTTCAAAAATAAACTAAGATCAAAGTGCAGTGATTGACTACTGAGAAATTTGAAATGAACATTCACAAATAGAAATGTTCAGCATCTTTATTCATATAAAGAAAGATGCAATCATAAGACACTTTTTCTTCAAGAATACAATACAGCTTGCCAAATTATTAAATCAAACTATTGTTTATTATGGCACAAAACTTTGCAGTAGTTCAAGAAATTGGTGAAATTATTGTAAAATTTTGGTAGCAATGCCATGATCGTATTATATCCGAATTCATACACGATCTCTTCCCCAAAATGATAATTAATTTTTTACACATTATTTTTCGTACTTTGAAGACAAATTATTTTTTTTCATGTACGAAAAAATAGATGAAATTTCGGGAGCCATGCCACGATCGTGTTATATCCGAATTCGTGCTATAACGAAGCGTGCTATTGCGGGGTCCTACTGTACCAATAAAAACCAACCAGCCACCCAGATCCTCCAGTGTGGCTTATATAATGATCTTAGGGAAACAATTGTGTTGTTGTAGTCAAAAAACAGTATTATTTACACTCAATGATGTGTGGGTTTTGATAACAAGACTTGCTTTCCCTAAATTGTTAACATGCACTGTGTTCAGATGGTGTCTTGATTTTTGATTGGGTCTGCTACACTTTTACTGGCAGGTCAGGTTTTAAGTCGTTCACAAATCTTATTATAGCAGCAATTGGACAATGAAAGCACACTCTCTCCACACTGCTTTCCACCCATCAAGTTAATTATGGGCTGGCTGTGTATACCAGTAGTTGCCTATGCCATTGTGACCTCGTCCTGTGCTATAAAAATCAGATAGCCAGATGCACGGGGCCCATCTAAATCTAGATCAGGACCCTCCCATATTCTAAACGAGTTGCCCATCAAACTTTAAAAAAACAAAACAAATTGTGTTATATAATTTGCCAGACTAAGCCTTGCACATGTCATTGGAATGCAGCATTTTCATTTTGAGGCTCTTGAAAGACATGAGTAAATTTGTCATATTCATCACCCAACTGGACTGTATTTGTAGGTCACTCGCCCTTTTGAAGGTCATCTGCTTTCTTGTATTAAAAGTTATAAATTTTACATTCAAAGCGAAGAATGTGACCTGTGAACAATACTATTCTGTTTTCCATATCTCCTTCATTACCTATAACTATTGATCACTTGTCCTTAATGAATAATGAGCAGTCCCTCACTCGCACTTGCAAGGTAATGCATCACTGGTTAAATATATAGAGCAGTACCTAGGCGATTGTTTGACAGTTAATCATAGCTAGGGGATTAGTGACTTATAAAGGCGTTTAAGACCATGTTTTTTTACTTTAAAGAAACATAAAGAGCTTGGATGACTTCAATTGTGAGCCTCATGAGTTACTCATACTTTGAGACAGACCCCACGATATGCAGTGTCACTTAGCAACCATAATATGTACATGTACACTAACTGTAGTAAATGTAAAACCAGATACCTGACAGCAGCCGTTGACAAAGCACACAGTGCTTGTTAAACGCACCTTCTGAATTGTAAGAGCAGTGCATTCTCGGAAAAGTTCATCTGATCATGCCCAGCTTTCACTTTTCATTACCTTGTGTATGTACTTGACTTAGTTATAATCAGCCATCATTTTTTGCAATAACAATACTGCAATTATTTTAGTTTTCAAAACAATTGTTCATGATTTTGATGGTCATAACATTTTATGTTGAAAAGTTGAGTTGGGTAGATAAATTCATACTAAAATTTACATGTTTTATGAAAGCAGGGCCAGGCTTAGACTACCGTCTATACTCGTATATAAACCGTGTCCAAATGCAAACAACATAGAACCTGATCTGCCATTGTATAATGCACCAGCAGATCAGGGTCTATGTTGTTTGTTCTACTTATTAGTCCTTACAAACTGCATAGACCCAGATCTGCCAGTGCATTATGCAATGGCAGATCTGTGCAGTTTGCAGTTGGTAGTCGCTTATACACAAATATATATTATATAAAATTCACCCATGTTGGAAAATAGTTTTGAGGATATTAAACACCCATGCATTCTATATTTTCATTGGCTGCCACTAATTATGCAGATACAACAATGGCAGCTTCCGTGGGAATGAATGGGTCCATATTTCAGGAAAATAAATATCGTTTTAGTGTTTTTTGAAATGTTATCCAGTCTGTTTTCATCATAGAAGGGTTACATAGCTTGGTAATTCTGCAGCCTTGAAGACAGATAAGTCTATATACAAGTCAGATGGGTCGCAGTTGTTTACAGAATTTGTTAGATATTCTGGATTCGTGGCTTCTGATTCAACCTAAGTCTGCAGTAACAATTGCAAATATTTCATGATGACATCACAATGAATATTCAAATACAATTCAAATACAGGCTGCAAATATTCGAATAGAAAAATCAGGCATTCATTTCAACACTAAGTAAAATAGGTCAAATCAACATGAAGTTTGGGAGATAGTTTACGTATATTGTGTTCTTCAATAATACATAAGCCTGCTTTTGTTAAATGGTCAACTGTTATGCTGTGTAAGCCGAGTGAGAGATAAAAGACCCACCTGGGTCTTTTGTTTCTTGACGAATTTAAATTTATTCAAATTATTTGCACCATTATTTATTTGGAGAGTCACAAAATCCTATCCAATTGTTATATACATTTTTTGTTCTATTGCAAACTTTAATGAAACGCAAACAATGCAAATGGAATGCAAAAGAAATGCAGAGTTGATCAAATTGCCCATTTCAGGGTCTGTATTCTTTTCACCAATTTTGATCTCAAGTTTAATTTACATCCACATTTCATCAGGTTGTGATCATAGTGATTGTAAAGTTTTAATTTACAACCATGTTTCATCAGGCAATGATCATGAGGATAGTTGCCATCAATAATCTCTGGTCCCTGACTGTTATTGATACAGTTGTATGACACATGATTGATGCTCTCCAGCATTGTTACATGCATATACTTACATGCTCGGAAATGCTGGGGTCTTGATACAGAGTATGTCTCGTAGATCATTCTATTCTGTGTGATATTTCCTATAAATACCGTCACAACATAGTCAGTGGCTGGAACAAAGTTGATAGGAAATGTGTAATAATCTTTCTTGGGTGCTAAAAGTAGAAACAGTAGATCTTTTCTCGGCAGTTCCTGGTGAACTTGAATCAGATAGGATTGATTTAATTCTGATTTTGGTAGATGATGGAGTGTGTAAGTTGATGGTGGTGAGTGGTTGATGTTTACCGTAAATGACTCCTGAAAGAGAGTATTATTATTGCATATACTCATACATCTTGTAATGAATACTGACAACATTATAATTAACACTGACAACATAATTTACACTAACAACATTATAATTAACTCTGACAACATTATAATTAACACTGACAACATAATTTACACTAACAACATTATAATTAACACTGAAAACATTGTAATTAAGACCATCAACATTATAATTTACTTTGTTTGACATGAAATGAAAAGTGACCTGATTTATACGGGAAGTTGATGATTTGGAGCTAAGTCTTAAATAACCAATTTTTTAAATTCCCGTGCATAAACTCTCCAGCAACCTAGAGGCTTTTTTTTTTTTGGCAAAAACAACTTTGTTCAGTATTACTTGCAATGAAAGTAGAAGCACGCTTGATGTTTTGCTGTTGGATATGTTTTTATAGAGAGTTTTTTATTGTTGGTAAATATTGTCTATTATGTTTCATAGTTTCACTTGAAATAATTCTTACCTCATTATATACAAACATGTGTGGTATAGTTATAGTTTATGAGTTACCCAAGTAAAGTTTATCTGAAAGATCAGAAAGGGATGGATGGGGGGATGGTGTTTTGGCATCTGTTTCCAATTCATCCATGATAAACAAGAAAATATTAACTAGAGGAAAGTCGATGGCACACTGTCACAATATACCAACATTTTAGAAATGTTGTCGAATTAATATGTAAAGCAATCTAAGTAGTGCTACTTAAAGGACTTGTCCTTGCAAATCCCCATATCTACTCCCCCATCACCAACCCTTATTCCCCTTCTACCCCACCCACCCCTGCACAGTTACCCAGGGTTCATAACCTAATATCCATTGCTTCTGTCATCCTGCTATGATTCCATGTAAAATGTTGGGTTTTAAAAAAAGATTTAAAAAATGTACAAATGTTATTCTTTATTTCTTCTATAGCACTGTAACAAATTTTGTAGATCTTCTACATTCCTGCCTTTCAACCTTTGTAAATTTTCATATATTAAAATTCAGTCCATGCTATAGTTCTATCAAAGATGTTTGAGTTTTGATTTAACACCCAAGATGACATACTTTTTGGTGATGTGCTATTTTTGGAAAAAAAAACAAAAAAAACAGCCCCTTTCCCAGGGCCTTTTAGGCCAAAAAGGCTTTATAGCATACATGATATGTCTGGAGTTATTTAAGAACTGAACAAAAAAGAAAATTATAAAAACAATTTAATAAACAACAAGGAAAGGGTTGAGATATATTTTTGACCTTTTAACCCACTCTGAGGGGATGGGGGTGGGGGAAAGAGGGAGGTTAGGGTTGCATTGCTTAAAAAACTTTCACCCAACTTACATCTCATTGGGAAGTCACTTAGTGAGGTTGAAAGCTGGATCATAACAGAGACAAGTTTTTGCAGTTATAAAAATCTCTGAAGCTTTAAATTTAATGCCCACAACAACATGGTTTAGTCACATCCTATTATTGAACCTTTTACTACTGGGTTCCATGGGTCAGTGAGGGGATTGAAATTCATTCCATGTGTAAATACTCTCGAGGACCTTTGATTTAATTCGATAATGAAATACTCTCGAGGACATTTAATTTCATTCCATGTGTAGATACTCTAGATGATCTTTGATTTCATTCCATGTATAATTACTTTATAGGACCTTTGATTTAATTCCATGTGTAAATACTCTTGAGGACCTTTGATTTCATTCCATATGTAAATACTCTGGATGATCTTTGATTTCATTCCATGTGTAGATACTCTAGATGATATTTGATTTCATTCCATGTGTAAATACTCTAGAGGACCTTTGATTTCATTCCATGTGTAAATACTCTAGAGGACCTTTGATTTCATTCCATGTGTAAATACTCTAGAGGACCTTTGATTTCATTCGATGTGTAAATACTCTTGAGGACCCCTGATTTCATTCTATGTGTAAATACTCTTGAGGACCTTTGATTTCATTCCATGTGTAAATATTCTCCAGGACCTTTGATTTAATTCTATGTGTAAATACACTTGAGGGCCTTTGATTTCATTCCATGTGTAAATATTCTTGAGGACCTTTGATTTAATTCCATGTGTAAATACTCTCGAGGACCTTTGATTTAATTCCATGTGTAAATACTCTTGAGGACCTTTGATTTCATTCCATGTGTAAATACTCTCGAGGACCTTGATTTCATTTCATGTGTAAATACTCTCTAGGACCTTTGATTTCATTCAGTGTAAATACTCTTGAGGACATTTGATTTCATTCAATGTGTAAATACTCTCAAGGACCTTTGATTTCATTCCATGTGTAAATACTCTCGAGGACCTTTGATTTCATTCATCATTCAGTGTAAATACTCTTGAGGACCTTTGATTTCATTCAATGTGTAAATACTCTCAAGGACCTTTGATTTCATTCAGTGTGTAAATACTCTCGATGAACTTTTGACTTCATTCCATGTGTAAATACGATTGAGGACCTTTGATTTGACCCATAAAGACATACCTGATAATGTCCTATTTTTGGACCCCATTGAATCCCTTTGACCCCCTCCATTCAACCCCCCCCCCCCCCCAGGCAAGTTGGGCTCAACCATAAACATGCATGGTGTATTCATTTAAGAACTGTACCAAAATTAAAATGAAAAGCATAATCAACAGAGAAGGAAGATCCATTTGATGTATTTTTGACCTTTAACCCTGCAGCTCCTGGAGGCCCCAGGGGTCGCACAGAAATTTTAAAACCTCAAATCTCTACCCTATAGAGACGTCACCTGCCAAGTCTGACTGCTGTATCATGAACAGTAATAAAGTTTTGTGTGTACAAGAAACATGACAGATGGACATACAAATGTGCATATGTAAGTTCATATGGACAGACACTGAAATGAAACTTATATACCAAAAAGTGGGTATAAAAAAATATCTTCAGAAAATAGTAATGTTAAAAAACCTGATTATTTATGTGATGGGAACCTGTTATTACCAAGTGTCATTTTTTATTTGTCAGCAGACAAACTGTGAAATGCTTGTGTACTAAATGTGTTGCTGGACATAAAAAGGACATCACAGTTTAAACTGCATCAAATGTAATTTAGAAATTACAAACCATATTACTCTACTGACTAGGTGTATTCATAGACATATCAATGCAAAGAACTTTCAGAGGTATCTCGTTTGTGCACTGCAAGTCTTCAAAATAACCACTTTGTCTGTTGACATGTTAAAATGTACCTGGGGTGGGACAGTATGCAAAAAAGCTTACCTGGCATATCCATTCAATTGAAACAGCCAATCTGACATTAGAATTTTTAGCTCCACTGGTCATGAACCAGAAGAGCCTATGTGATGGCCTTTTGTCCAATGTCCATCTATACATTGGCACAAGTTTGTTATCTGCACTTCTAAACTACTTGGAAGATTGCCATGAAACTTTACACACACATTCATCCCAAGGTCTAGTTGGTCTTAAATGAAAATGGTGCTGCTCTGGCATCCAATATGGCTACCACAGCAGCCATTTTGAAAATCTTGTTATTGCTACCCCTTCTGATTGGATGGTCATATCAGCATGGAGTTTTCACTAAAAGGCTTCTTATGATGTCTAGTTGTTCCCAAATGAAAATGTTGCTGATCTGACTTCCAGTATGGCCACCATGGCAGCCGTCTTGAAAATCATGTTTTTTGCAAATCTTCCTGAATGGAAAGTCATCTCAACATGAATTTTTCACCAAAAGACTTCTTATGATATCTAGTTGGTCCTAAATAAAAGTGGAGTTGCCTGGACATCCAATATGACCACCATAGTGGTCATCTTGAAAATCTTGTTATTGCTACTGTACTCCTCCTGAATGGATGGTCATATTGACATGGGATTTTCACTGAAAGACTTCTTATGATGTCTGGTTGGTCCTAAATGAAAATGGTGCCAATCTGACATCCAATATGGCTACCACAGTGGCTATCTTTAAAATCTTGTTATTACTACTCATCCTGAATGGAACTTTATACCAGCATGGAGTTTTCACTCTTAGATGCAAAGTCATATCACCACTGGATTTCATCAGAAGACTTCTTGTGATGTCTACAGTGTAGTTGGTATTAAATGAAAATGGTGCCTATCTGACATACAGGGATCCGGGTGGCTAAGTGGTCTAAGGCACTTGCCTTTACCGATCACTCACATCTCACCTCTGTCTGCATGGGTTCAAGTCTTGTCTTGTCCAACATGGGTATGTGAGAAAACTTGCCAGTAGCTCCCCATGGGTCGGTGGTTCATCCCAGGGTCTTCCTCCACCAAATATTCTGTCTGCCATGTATAGCCTATCATGTGCTGAAAAATGGCGTTAAACCCACAAAACCACAAACAGACCACAAACAATCTGAATCCAGTAGGCTCACCAATTGCAGCCATCTTGAAAATCTTGTTATTACTACTGCTCTTATTGGAAAGTCATATCAACATGGGATTTGCACCAGAAGACTATGCATGATATCTAGTTGATTCTGAATGAAAATGGTGCTGATCTGACCTCAAATATGGCTGCCACAATGAACATATTGAAAATCTTGTCACTAATTCTCCTGAATGGATGGTCATATCAAGATGGGGTTTTAACCAAATGTCTACTAATAGTGTCTAGTTTGTCTTTTAATTGAAAATGGTGCCGATCTTTTATTCAATATGACTGCGACTCGTATTGCTCAAGAATATCAGAGATGGTTTTAACACTCTGCAGTTAAAAAGAAGAAATGGTCTTATCTTGAATTCCTGGAATTTCTTTTCAGCCAGTAGAACATCAGTACCTTTGAGGGACTCTTGTTTAAGTTGGGTCTGAGTTTAAGCATGAGAATATTTATATTAAGTACCTTGGGTTAAGATAGAAGATGTGTGGTCATGTACAAATCAAATTAGTTGACTTCTGAAACTCATGCTCTACCTTAGTTCCCTGTTAAAGCTGTAGTCTATACCAAAACCAATTTTTTGCTTAGATGATAAACATGTTCTTTGAAGCTCATAACCATATGAAATATTTGTCTTACAACCAAAATCCACCCAGACTGTCCAAATTGTCTTACAACCAAAATCCATCCAGACTCTCCAAATTGTCTTACCATCAAAATCCATCCAGACTGTCCAAATTGTCTTACCATCAAAATCCATCTAGACTGTCCAAATTGTCTTACCATCAAAATCTACCCAGACTGTCCGGTTCAGTTTCTTTATTTTTTTAAATATTTTTTTTAGTCTAGGTGTTGCAAAGTGAAAATAGTACTGATTACAGTGTATGGTATGGAGCTTTTGAAAATGATAATCGCTTTCCAACATTGTAAATATGCACTGTGTTCAGATGTTTGTTTTCTTTGTCGATTGGGTTAGATATAATTTGAGGTAGAACAGGCTTAAGGACAGGCACAAATCATCTGATAGTGGCACTGGGACAGTGATAACACATGCTCTATGCTTGGCTTTGCCAACTCTCCAGTTAATTATGAGCAGGCTCACATGTTGTACACTTGGCTTTGTCAACTCTCCAGTTAATTAAAAGTGAGTTCACATACTCTACACTTGGCTGTGCCAACTCTTCAGTGAAATATGAGTGATTTTTATGATTTTCAGTGCAAATTTGTTTAACTTAGTGTGAATCATGGAATTGTGCATTATAGAATAGACACTGAAGTCAGGTATGAATGATGATACACCCTTTAAAAGAATGAAATTCAGTATTAATGAACAGTTTCTATTGTCCCTTTCAGTTTCTTATAAGTGGGCTGATTGTACTTGCCCAAAAGAAAGCAGTTAGGGACCGACCATTTAATGGGGGTGGTTGGTGAAATCCTGGGATTTTGTCCCCAACAAAATTATTGGCCCCAAATAGCTTGAAAAAAATATTCTTGCTCCGATTTTTTTTTAAAAAGAACTAATTATATCCAGTATATTAGTTTAACCAAAAATTATCTTGAGGTATACAAAAAGAAATATCCTACCTCAAAAAATAAAATCACAGGCCCTCCCCAGTCCCATAGAGGTGGGATAAATATACTAACCGTTGTTGTGAATTGAGAGTCTATATCGTCTGCCCAAGGTGTGTCCTTTAGTTCTAGATCTATTTCCATGGTCTCATTTGCATCTAAAAATGTATCATTGAAACAGATTATTAAATTCAGTTATTATTCAGTTCAGTCTCAGCTACCAATGGATGGATCTATACAACAGGTAGCTACATGTAAACTGTATTGCACCAGAAATTAAGACCAATTGGTCCTTTACATGGTAGATTTTGTATGCAGAAATTGTATAATTTAATTTTGTGATTTTCGCATTCAGGTCACAAATCACTAATTAATCCACAGACCATCGCATTATAACTGTCCTACACACTTCATACAACATAAAATCTTTTCTTGTTCTGAAGTGATACCAGTCACCTCTTCTGCATAAGACAGGTTACACATTACCTGAGGTTGTTAATTTGTCTGTCCCACACATTTCATAGTACACTTCTGACCCTGCCTTCACACCATTTATACCACACACCAAGGCATCATAGTTGTCCAACAAAGTTCATAGTACACTTCTCACACTACTTTCACACTATTTAGGCCACACACCATCACATCATAGCTGTCCCACACACTTCATAGTACACACACTTCTGACCCTGCCTTCACACTATTTATACCACACACCAACACATCATAGTTGTCCAACAAAGTTCATAGTACACTTCTGACACTGCCTACACACCATCACATCATAGCTGTCCCACACACTTAATAGTACACTTCTGACCCTGCCTTCACACTATTTATACCACACACCAGCACATCATAGTTGTCCAACAATGTTCATAGTACACTTCTGACACTTCCTTCACACTATTTAGGTCACATACCATCACATTATAGCTGTCTCACACACTTCATAGTACACTTCTGACCCTGCCTTCACACTATTTAGGCCACACATTACACATCATAACTGTTCAGCGCACTTCATAGTACACTTCTGACACTACATGTACCTTGATATTATTTAGGCTACACACCATCAGATCATAGCTGTCCCACACACTTCATAGTACACTTCTGACACTGTGTATCTTGGCACTTTTTAAGCTTCACACCATCACATCATAGCTGTCCCACCCATTTCATAGTACACTTTGTTTATGCCACACACCATCACATAGCTGTCCCACACACTTCATAGTACACTTCTGACACTACCTTAACATTATTTAGGCCACACACCATCACATCATATATATATAGCTGTCCCATACACTTCATAGTTCCCTTCTGTCATGACCTTGAAACTATTTAGGTCACACACCATCACATTACAGACACAGAGAAGGGCCAGTTACACATTACCTGAGAGTAATAACTTGGCTGTCCCACACACCTCATAGTACACCTCTAACTCTGCCTTCATACTATTTAGACCACACACCGTAACATCATAGACGCAGGGGTAGGGAAGAAATTTCAATGGTATTGCAGCAGTGTGGCAGATGTCCATGATCAGATGAAGACATCTCTTTGTCATGACAGTCTGTTCCATCCATACCAGGTAAAGGTATTTAGGTCGAAATTTTCCCCATTTCACTTTTACTTTTTGTTTCTGTCCATTGAGCATCAGTTCTGTAGTGTGCATTTTTATAGGCCTTTCTGAACCTGGAATAGAGTACCGCCTGAATTGCTCGAGATTTAATCAATGAGCACATTGTGAACACTTATAAACATTTTAAAATGAGTCAGTAACTGTAATAATTCTGTACAAATACTAGTACATGTAGTTACATTTCTAACATTAAGTCTAGTATCACTTCAGTGGTAGATACAGGGTTTGATGATGGTTGGTTGAAAATAAGGAAGTATGATTTGTCCAGGGGAAAACCTCCTGCTAAGTCATAGCATGTCACATGAATAATACAGTTTTGAACTACCATATCCCACAACACAGTCATGTTTGAAAAAACATGAATTCTCCAAAAATGCACCCACAACAAAAGAAGGGGTTCTCTCATTTGAAGTAATATTCTCGTGTGGGGAAAGTTTTTAGTGTTTATATAATGCCTCCAGCAAGGTATACCCAGGTCATGAACATATTTTATTGCACAATTTATCCATGTTAATGCACCATTGCTGCTGTTGAAATGACATCCTGTTTACTAGTAAACCAGGAAAGCAGGATGCAGGGGGAAGTAACAGGGAGATTAAGGTCAAGAGTGGTTTGGAACACTGACCTATACAATGAAAGTCATAGAAAAATTCTGGAAATATTATATTATGAAATAATTTCTGTACTAGATTGTGGGCATTGTATGGAATATTAAATAAAATAAATTGGACAAAATAAAATATAAATAAAAAACACAGTGGTATTGATGGAGTCACTGTCATAAAAAGAATTATCATGCTAAAATAGTTGCTTTGTTATGACATTGTTATTGCTTAAAGGCCAGTATATAATATTTCCTTTATATTTAAAATTCCTGAAAAAAAGATGCTATGAAATTCATTGATCTATATTAATTAAAACTTTCTATTCAGTGTAAATTTCGATTGATTTGGGGTGTGAGCAAGGCCCCCCCCCCACACTTTTTAACAACAACCCCACCCCTACCCCCAAATGAAAGTGGACAAAAAAAACCACCTCTGTGTAGAATGTCGGCGGGTATGCAAATCCCAAATCAATGCATTTCATTGGAGTTCAGAGTTGACATACTGTACACTTACATTCTTTGTAAAGTATAGTATAATGAAATAAAATTTATTGAACAAAGTACAAAGACGTGCATGTCATTTGGTATGCTGACAAGTTGTTTCCAATAAATTAGGCTTTTAGTCTGTTCAACTTGACCACCCTGGACCCTGTAATAAAGTTGACTGAAATCCACTCATGTTCATGAACATAGGTAACTGCAGCATAATGGTGTGTGTACATATATGCCACGTAAACAGTCCTCCCACCCACCTCTCTCCCCAATTGTACCTGTTGGTGTACTTGCAATCCTTGAGCAGGTTGTTCCAAACTTTATTTGCCTAATCTCATTGCCCGATGACTTTCTTGTTCCATTTGAATATCGAGGGCATAGAAGCTGTGCAGGTACAAATAATGGACCATATCAGATAATTGATGACAAAGTTTACTTGGTTCGCTGAGAATTTTTCAGTGGAAGGTATTGATCATAATGATAGAGGTGCAAGTTTCAGTTTACAGGTTTATTATGGCAACTTAGTGTTGATATCCAAGGTGGACTTTGTATGTGTGCATTTTACCTGTGCATTGTACCAGGATCTTTTACCTGTGCACTGTGCCTTGTTACAGTATAAAGAATATGAGAAATGCAAAGCTTTTATTTGTATGCCGCTCCTCATAACATGTATGTGCAATGTATACATGAAGCTTTTGACCTGTTTTCTCTACCTGGGCAATCATAGTACATGTAGTAAGATGGCTGCTTTACTATTGTTGTGTTGTGGTTGGAGGGGGGGGGGGATAACTTTTCAGTTGACAAAAGTTTGTATATATCATAAAAACAATCAAAATGGTAAAAAATGTACAGTAACAGTGTTGACTTGCTAAAAGTTTATATATACTGAGCTTCCTAATTGAACATAAAAACTTTCAAAATAATTAGACTGTAATTAGTTATGAAAACCTTAGAAAATAGTATGCATTCATACTTTGTTGATTTAAAAGGCTTTTAACTTTTATATACCTGAAATGAAAATGAATGCAAGATCAAAATACCTAGTACTTCATTGGAATGCAAGGTCACATTACCTAGTACTTTATTGGAATGCAAGATCAAAATACCTAGTACTTCATTGGAATGCAAGATCAAAATACCTGGAACTTTATCTGAAGTGAAAATGAATGCAAGATCAAAATACCTAGTACTAGTACTTTATTGGAATGCAAGGTCAAAATACCTAATACTTTATTGGAATGCAAGATCAAAATACCTAGTACTTCATCTGAAGTGAAAATGAATGCAAGATCAAAATACCTAGTACTTCATTGGAATGCAAGATCAAAATACCTAGTACTTTATTGGAATGTAAGATCAAAATACCTAGTACTTTATTGGAATGCAAGATCAAAATACCTAGTACTTCATTGGAATGCAAGATCAAAATACCTAGTACTTCATTGGAATGCAAGATTAAAATACCTAGTACTTCATTGGAATGCAAGATCAAAATACCTAGTACTTCATTGGAATGCAATTTTAAAATACCTAATACTTTATTGGAATGCAAGATCAAAATACCTAGTACTTTATTGGAATGCAAGATCAAAATACCTAGTACTTTATCTGAAGTGAAAATGAATGCAAGATCAAAATACCTAGTACTAGTACTTTATTGGAATGCAAGGTCAAAATACCTAATACTTTATTGGAATGCAAGATCAAAATACCTAGTACTTTATTGGAATGCAAGATCAAAATACCTAGTACTTCATCTGAAGTGAAAATGAATGCAAGATCAAAATACCAATACCTAGTACTTCATTGGAATGCAAGATCAAATACCTAGTACTAGTACTTTATTGGAATGCAATATCAAAATACCTAATACTTTATTGGAATGCAAGATCAAAATACCTAGTACTTCATCTGAAGTGAAAATGAATGCAAGATCAAAATACCTAGTACTTCATTGGAATGCAAGATCAAAATACCTAGTACTTCATCGGAATGCAAGATCAAAATACCTAGTACTTTATTGGAATGCAAGATCAAAATACCTAGTACTTCATTGGAATGCAAGATCAAAATACCTAGTACTTCATTGGAATGCAAGATCAAAATACCTAGTACTTCATTGGAATGCAAGATCAAAATACCTAGTACTTTATTGGAATGCAAGATCAAAATACCTAGTACTTCATTGGAATGCAAGATCAAAATACCTAGTACTTTATTGGAATGCAAGATCAAAATACCTAGTACTTCATTAGAATGCAAGATCAAAATACCTAGTACTTCATTGGAATGCAAGATCAAAATACCTAGTACTTCATTAGAATGCAAGATCAAAATACCTAGTACTTTATTGGAATGCAAGATCAAAATACCTAGTACTTCATTGGAATGCAAGATCAAAATACCTAGTACTTTATTGGAATGCAAGATCAAAATACCTAGTACTTCATTAGAATGCAAGATCAAAATACCTAGTACTTTATTGGAATGCAAGATCAAAATACCTAGTACTTCATTGGAATGCAAGATCAAAATACCTAGTACTTTATTGGAATGCAAGATCAAAATACCTAGTACTTCATTAGAATGCAAGATCAAAATACCTAGTACTTCATTAGAATGCAAGATCAAAATACCTAGTACTTCATTGGAATGCAAGATTAAAATACCTAGTACTTCATTAGAATGCAAGATCAAAATACCTAGTACTTCATTGGAATGCAAGATTAAAATACCTAGTACTTTATCTGAAGTGAAAATGAATGCAAGATCAAAATACCTAGTACTAGTACTTTATTGGAAAACAAGGACATTATTGATACAATTTTTCTTATATCCAAGATTGAAGGTTGAAAACTGTTAACTTTAAAATTGACAAATTTCCAACTTACTGCACTCATCTGACTACTGCACAAAAGAAGTGCTTCTCAGAACAATCTCAAATTAAATACTCTTGGATACATATTTATAAAACTTTACTGCAATATTTTAATATTGTTTGCACTCATTCGCACTGTTTTCTCCAGAATAATGATAATCTATACCGGAAAAAAGTCATTCTTAACCAATCTTATACAGTCAAGGTTGCAGCTGCTGTTGCAATACCCCATGGCACCATCTTGAGCCAGTTAGCAGATAAAGCCTCCATATTTACCACAGAAATTCCAGCCATACTAGAATCTTTGAACTACATTGAAACCTAACAAAGAACAAATTTCATCTTTTCAAATTCCCTTTCTTGACTGAAAGTCTTCCAAAACTGTAAACTTGACTCATCAATATCCCAAGTCTTACAGAAAGATGATTTGCTTATACCATCTTGGAAAAGTATTCTGTACTGTTGGCTGCCTAATCACATTGGTAATAATGGTAATGAAAGGTTACATAAAGCAGCCAAAGCTGCCCAGCAGGTACCCATTTCTGAATGAAACTTTCCATATACATGTACTGACTTCAAATATTAAATAAGTTGGCATGTTCTATGTACATGTACATGGCAAAAAATGTGGAATGGAAACTCCACAAATAAGCTTCGAAGCATCAAAGCCTTCTTTCAACTTTTATCTTTTATCTTGTAAGAGAAAACTTTTAATTTTTTTAGATGGATTATTCTTCCTGAAGAATTTAGAATTTAGCAATTTTTAGCTCTACTGGTCATAGACCAGGAGAACTTATGGGATGGTCTGTTGTCTGCTGTCCATCCATCTGTCCATTAGCACAAGTTTGTTTTTGCTACTCCTCCTAAACTACTTGGAGAATTGCCATGAAACTTTACACACACATTCATCTTATGGACTGGTTGGTCCTAAATGAAAATGTTGCCACTTGGACATCCCAGTAGAAATCTTGAAAATCTTGTTATCGCTACTCGTCCTGAATGGATTGTCATATCAACATGGGTTTTTTTCACTAAAAAAACTTCTTATGATGTCTGGTTGGTCCTAAACGAAAATGGTGCCAATCTGACATCCAATATGGCCACACAGCAACAATATTAAAAATCTTGTTATCGCTGCTTCAGAACAGAAAGTCATATTAACATGGGGTTTTCGCCAAAAGACATCTTATGATGTCTACTTTGTTCTAAAGAAAAATGGTGCCAAACTGATGTCCAATATTACCACCAGAGCAGCCATCTTGAAAATCTTGTTGTCACCACTCATCTTGAATGGATGGTCATATCATCATGGGGTTTTCACTAAAAGACTTCCTATGATGTATAGTTGGTCTTAAATGAAAATGGTGCCATTCAGACATCCAGTATGGCCACCACAGGGGCCATCTTGAAAATCTTGTTATTGCTACATCTGCTGAATGAATGGTCATATCAGCATGGGGTTTTCACTGAAAGACTTCTTATGATGTCTAGTTGGTCGTAAATGAAATGGTGCCAATCTGACTTCCAATATGGGCATCCTAATGGCCATCTTGAAAATCGTGTCACTACATGTACTTCTCCTATATGGCTGGTCATTCAACATTATGCTTTCACCAAAAGACTTCTTATGATGTCTAGTTGATCCTAAATGAAAATAGTGCCAATCTGATATCCAGTATGGCCACCATGGCAGCCTCTCCACCAGAATGGATTGTCAAACATGTATCAGCATGAGTTATTCACCAGAAAACTTTTTATAATGTCTTGTTTGTCCTAATTAAATTGTGCCAATCTGACATCCAATATGTCCACCACAGCAGCTAATTTTAAAATCTTGTTATCATTGAAGAGGATCAGAGATGGTTTCAACACTCAGCAGTTGAAATGAAGAAATAGTCTTATCTTGAATTCCTGGAAATTCTTTTCATACAGTAGAGCATTAGTTCCTTCAAGGGACTATTGTTAACAGTTGTAATTTTGCTTCTTTTTATGGGGCCTTTATCTTGAAGGACTATATATTTAATTTTAAAGGTTTATCCGCCTGAATTTTAAAAAAAAATGTTTCCTTTTATATTTTTGGAACCATTGTTGTAATGTGCACTTTAGACATGTAGCCAGGAATGTGGCAGTGTGCCATTAAACCCTATACATACATACATAACATGTAATACATACAAAATTTAGTCAAGTTGAGATGTTTTTTTTGCAACTTTTATCCTTAGCTTGAAGAATGTTTTTTGCAATACATTCAAGCATATATTAGGACTATTTTTATGTTTTTAAATTCCAGATCCATTTAGAAAGACCTCTATACCATGAGATACACATGTATATACCACTGACCTAAGATGGATGGTTAGATAACAAGCAAAATAGACAAGTTCCACAATCACCAATAATCAAATCGCATTATCTTGTTATATGAAAGTGAGGTATAGGATGTATACCCCATGTATGTGTACTAAAGATAGTGGAGGACTATTATAGCTGCACAGCCTACTTAGCTCTGTTATTGGATATTATGGTCCTGCTTTGAGAGAAAGCCTTTGAAATTAAATGAAAAATAAAGATAATAAAAAGGGAATGAGGATAATATACATTCTAATAGCATGATATTGTGCTATTTATCCATTCCCAATGTCACTTGAATGAGTGTGACATGCATCACTGAAACAAATTTGCAAGCCAGTTGGATTTTACAAAATTATATTGCCAGTAATGACCTTTCAGGGTTGATAATTACATTAGATAATCAGAGTAAATTATTTCCTCAACGAACCTTTCGTCAACTGTTTCAATTGTTAGTAGTGAGGACATATGAGTAAAGAAAAATCAGTTGTGTTTGCTCCAGGAAACTGAGATTTCCAATCACTTATTTAAGGAAGAATATGCATGAACTAGTGTGGAACAAAGAAGGGATAAGGAAAAAACATTATTTAGCAGAGAAAAGGATTGCCTCAAAATAACATTAGGAATACAGAACAATGGAATGGATGGATGGTCATACTGACATGGAGTTTTCATTAAAAGACTTCTTAGAATGTCTGGGTGGTCCAAAATGAAAATGATGACACAGACATCCAATATGGCTGTCATGGTGGCCATTTTGAAAACTTTTTTATCACTAGTCCTTCTGTATGGGTGGCCATATCAACATGGGTGCTAGCTAAAAGACTTTTTATGATGTCCAGTTGGTCCTAAATGAAAATGGTGCTGATCTGATGTCCAGTATGGCCCCCACAGTGGCCATTATGAAAATCTTGTTATTGTTATACCTCCTGAATGTATGGTCATATTGACATAGGGTTTTCATTGAAACTCTTCTTCTAGTTGGTCCTGAATTACAATAGTGCCCCTCAGACATCCATTATGGCCACCACAGTGGCCGTCTTGGAAATCTTGGTTTAGCCACTCCTCCTGATTGGATAGTTGTATCGACATGGTGTTTTCAGTAAAAGATTTCTTATTCCGTCTAGTTGGTCCTAAATGAAAATGGTGCCAATCTTACATCCTGTATTGCTGCCACAGTGGCCATCCTAAAAAATCTTGTTATTACTACTCCTGAATGGTGGGTCATATTAACATCGAGTTTTCACTAAATGATTTCTTATTATGTCTAGTTGGTCCTGAATGAAAATGGTGCCAATTTAATATCCAACATGGCTGCCATGGCAGCAATCTTACAAATCTTGTTATTGTTATATCTCCTGAACAGATAATCATATTGTTATGGAGTTCTCACTAAAAGACTTCTTATTAATATATCTAATTGGTCCTAAATTGAAATGGTGTTCATCTGACATCCAATATGGTCACGATGGTGGCCATCTTGAAAATGTTGTTATTGCTACTACTTCTAAATGGATGGTCGTATTGACATGAGGTTTTTACTAAAAGACTTCTTGTGATGTCTAGTTGGTCCTAAATGAAAATGGCTCCAATCAGACTTCCAATTTCTTGAACATGGTGGCCCATCTTAAAAATTTTGTTTTAACTACTTCTCCTGAATTGTTGTAGTTGCAAAATGTTCTTTACTCAGAGACTTCTTATAATATGTAGTTGGTCCAAAATGAAAATTGTGCTGATCAGACCTCCAATATGGCCTTCATGGTAGCCATCTTAAAAATCTTGTTATGGCTACATCTCCTTGACAGATAGACATCGGGTTTTTGCTAAGAGACATCTTATGATATCTTGTTGTCCCTCAATAAAAATGGTGCTGATCAATGGTGGCCATCTTGAAATCTTTTTATAAATGCTCCACTTGAAGGCATGGTCGTATATACAGGGGGTGTTCACTACATGTATATACAGGGGGTGTTCACTACATGTATATACAGGGGGTGTTCACTACATGTATATATAGTTGGTCATAAATAAAAACAATTCCAATGTGACCTCCCATAGTTTCAAAAAATCTAGTGACAGTTAAGTTTGCTGAATGGATGACCATAACGACATTTTGTTAACAAATTCTTTCTTGCAATATATAGTTGTTCTTTTAATAAATTGATACTGATCCAACCTCCAAAAATTGTTGCCCTTGATGACCATCCTGAAAAATCCCTACATGGCTACTTCTCATGAACAGAATGGCCATATCGACATGGTGTTTTCATTTAAACACTATAGCCGTATGTAACTGATTCTGAATAATGGTGCTCATCTGACCACCATGAAAAAAAATTTATACTGCACTTAAAGGTACCTTGTGGACATGTCAACTTTGACATACATGTATAAGAAAATATTTTTGTTACCAAGCTTGGTATGTTTGAGTTTCTTGTAAATATAAGAGATGGTTTCAATACTCTGCAGTTAAAAAGAATGGAAGGACAGAAGAAACAGACTTATCTTGGATTCCTGGAAGTTCTTTTCAACCAAAAGAGTGTCAATCCATTTATGGAACTTTTATTTATTATTCATAGTGGTTGTTTCAGTTATCTCCTTTATGGTTGAAAGGGTTTACAAGAAAAATGTGCATCTTGCAATTTTTTGGTGCTACATATTCAATAAACATTTTTGTTTTAAAATTTAAGTTCTGAAGCTAGCTATTTTGATCAAAGAAAGATAATGGACCAACATTATAGTCACTATTTCATTTAAGATATTCAATTCAAATTCTTAAAATAGTCCTATGCCTGATTTTAGGAGAATAAAAAAGTGATGACCAAAACTTATGCAAATCTGATAGCAAGTACATGGTGTGACCAGGGTTTCCTGTAGATGTGATTTGAAAGACGATCACAAGTCTTTGAACAAGAGTGACCTGTTAGTCATTGAGGTGACTTTTCTATATTCAACCTTGGTCTATTACATTTGAGGACACCAACTCCAGCTGCAATATACATACAAGCAATCGAGCTAGCCACCTCTTTTACCTTATATATGTTTTAAGGATTTTACATTTGTTGCCTTTATCTCTTATTATATATACATTGTACAGAATTGAACATCTTTATATTTTTATATTTTATCTTGCTTTGAATTTTACATTTTTTAGAAGGGTTTAACTTCTAAATTTTTGTGCAATCTATTTTTAAATTTTTGGAACTTAATATTTTGTTGGCACTACTAAGCCACTTTTGTGCTGAGGTGCTGAAAAACACTACAACATACATACATACATACATACATACATACATACATACATACATACATACATACATACATACATACATACATGCTTCCTTACTTACTTTTACCTTATGTATAGTATAAGCAACAGCATGCTACTGAAATTGACACAGGGAAAAATTATAAAAAATCAAGAAGTAAAACTGATTTTCTACCATAATCATTAAATTATAAATAATTCCATTGAATTGGATATTATGCTAGTTGCATTGAGTAAGAAATCATGCCATTTGCATTGAATAGGAAATTATGCCATTTGCATTGAATAGGAAATTATGCCAGTTGCCTAAAAAATGTCAAAAAAAGGGGAATGGTACTTATAGGGAGGGGCGTTTGGACTTGCTAGGTCAAATATGGTAGACTTTTTTCAAAATTATCTATTTTTAAAAATCACCAAAAATCATGTTGAAAGATGCAGGTATACTTACTTTTATTTGTGGCTACTAAATTTACTAGCTCTGAAACTATTTTGTGACTTGTAAGGTTTGTAGACTTGCTAATACCTTTATATTTAAATTTTTAATTTTTTGTAAAATATTCTGCATCACTCCATAAAAAAAAGTTGCTCATGAATAAAAGTAAGTTCACTGTATGCTATTTGAAAAAGATTTACATAAATTGGTTTGGTTTTGTGTCCAACACTTGATTATGCCTGCCATTTAATTTCTCATTGCAGGAACTTTGACTTTCTGATCCCTGATGCACCTGAACTAATTGCTAACTTTTTGGAGGGGGAACAAGACATGTCATGTAAACGCAATGCTTTCATGATGTTGATCCATGCTGACCAGGTATATTATAATCAGTTTCCTGTTTGTTTGAAGTAATAGACAAATGCAGTTCATTCCGGCCCCAGTTTCACCAAATTTTTTTAAAAATTAGGTCTACTCTAAAGACATTTGATTGGTCAGACTTAAGCCAGACTTAAATTTTGTCCAGTCAGGCCTAAATTTCAGCAGCATAACTTAAGTCTAGACTTGATTTGAATGGCTGAAATTTGGGTCTGACTTAAAATTGACCAATCAAATATCTTAAATCTAGACTTAATTTGATTGGTTGAAATTTAGGTTTGACTTCAAATTGACCAATCAAATGTCATATCTAGACTTGACATAAGCCTTTAGTTCCTGAAATTGAGGCTAGATTGATTTAATCCAGATTTTTGTTTAGGTCCAGGCAAAATGTCTGCTAATGAAATCCAGGCCTGGTCCTAGTTTCACCAACATTTCTTAAAGTTTATGTCTGGACTTGGGACATTTGATTGGTAAATCTTAAGTCACATAAATATCAGTTGTAATAATTGTACCTAAAATGTAGCTACAATTTATAGTAAGTACTGTTAAAGATAATTTATTGAGGAATTAGTGATATGAATTTTCTTAAAATGTTAAAAAAATTTTTAGAGTAACAGAGGGTAGGCAAAAACAGTTGAATTAACAAAATTCACTCCTTACAGTTCGACAAATAAACTTTAAGGATATGAAAAAATCTGACATTGAATTTATAAAATCTTCAAGTCTTGGACTAAAAATTGTTGCAACATTAGAGTCAAATATCTCAAGAGCACACAGCTCTTAAAAATTTATGAAATTTCCAGCACCAACTGCTATGCCATCATGTAATATTTCCATCAGATTTCAAGGCTTTCATGTATGATTCTAAAAATATAATTTCACACCTTAGTTAGTTGTGTGCTTGAAAGTTTATATGAATTTCAGTCCGTGTTATGAAAATGTTTAAAATGATTGTAGCTATAGTATAGTACAAGTCATACAGGTCATGTAGGTGTTCAGTAACAACTATTTCTGTAATGGGTGTAATTTTTTAGAATTTAATGGCACATGCCTGTAAATAACGATTGCTCACTTTATTTCGATCTTCATACATCCATATTCCTTGCAAGGTCATTATATACACGCCCCGAAAAATACATATGGCAAAATCAATGTTAAAGTATGTGGACATTTTTTGATGAGGTCAGCCTAATGGTGTGATCCAGTATAAACCGGATTAAATGTCATGCACTGTGATGTCACAATAAAAGCTGTGTGTATTGATAAATATTTGTACTTCCCTGTTATTTGTTATGACGAGACCCGACGTCCTCTTTTCTTGACCAGTTACATGACCAACATTGTACAAGTCCATATTGGTCAATAATATTCATCTGGAAGTTTTTTTATGACAGTTAAGGTGCAGAGCATTCAACAGTCAGGATTGAATAGACCTTGGTTAAACTATATCAATATTAAATTTTAGAAGAACAATTAATATTTCATTTAAGATAAGTAAATCTGCCTACATGATCACATTTGCATACACTTCAACACACCTTATCAGTGCTTATCTGATCTTATTAAATAGAATTTATCATATTTATTCCCAGCAGTGCTTGTTTTTCATCTTGATAAATATTCATGTACTGTGTTTGCTGTGCAAGAGAGAAGCAGTCTTGATAAGATTATTGCTTGCAGGTCACTCTAACATATACATGTAATTTCACTTCTATTGTACATTTCAGGAACGTGCTCTGAACTATCTCAGTAGTTGTATCGATCAGGTGACCTCATTTGGGGACATTCTGCAGCTGGTTATTGTGGAGCTTATCTACAAGGTAATAATCTTCACGTGAACATTATTACAGAAAATCTCTTGAGATTGCATACGTAAGTATGGTGTACATGTAATGGGGTCTTGCTGCTGAGTAAAGTTGGAGAGAGACAAAGAGAGAGATAAATATCTGGTATGAAAAGCTTGCAAATGAATCACATTATTTTACATTGGCTGAAAAGATGTCTGTTGATGCAGATTAAATAAAACAATCCATCTCTTCTATATTAAACACAGCAACATTTTCAGCTTTCACTTGACTTATTTTCATAGCTGTAGCAAGCAGTACTAATGGCATAAATGACATGAAACATTAAAGCTCTAGAAATAGCATTTAGTAAACATTATAGCTCTTGAAATAACATTTAGTAAACATTATAGCTCTTGAAATAACATTTAGTAAACATTATAGCTCTAGAAATAACATGTAGTATGAATGACATGAAACATTATAGCTCTAGAAATAGCAGCCATCTTGAAAATCTTGTTATCACCACTCCACCTGAACAGAAAGTCATATTGATGTGCTTTTCAACAGAAGACTTGTTATGAGGTGAGTTGGTTCTAAATGAAAATGGTGCCAATCTGATATCCAATATGGCCACCACATTGACCATCTTGAAAATCTGGTCATCGCTAGTCCTTCTGAATGGATGATCATATCAACATGGGGTTTTTGCAAAATTAATACTTATAATGTCTGGTTGGTCCTAAATGAAAATGGGGCCAGTGTGATGTCCAGTATGGCCACCACAGTGGCCATCTTGAAAATCTTATCGCTGCTACTCCTGAATGGAAAGTCATATTGACAAGGGGTTTTCACCAGAAGACTTCTTATGATGTCTAGTTGGTCTCAAATGAAAATGGTGCCAATCTGATGTCCAATATGGCCACCACATTGGCCATCTTGAAAATCTTATCGCAACTCCTCCTGAATGGATGGTCAAATCAACATGGGGTTTTCACTGAAATACTTCTTATGATGTCTAGTTGGTCATAAATGAAAATGGGGCCGATCTGACATCCAATATGGCCACCACAGTGGCCATCTTGAAAATCTTGTTATCGCTACTCCTCCTGAATGGAAACTCATATTGACTGCCGCATTAACCATCTTGAAAATCATGTTATCACTACTTCTCCTAGATGACTAGTCATATCGACATTGTGGTTTCACCAAAAGACTTCTGACAATGTCTAGTTGGTATTAATTAGAAATTGTACCAGTCTGTTATTGAATATGGCCACCATTGCATCTATCTTGGAAATCTTATTATCATTGCTCCTCCAAAACGAAAATCATATCAACGCGGGGTTTCCACCAGAAGACTTCTGATGCCTTGTTGGTCCTAAATGAAAATGGTGCCAAGTTGACATCCAATATGTCCACCACGGCAGCTAATTTGAAAATCTTGTGATTGCTGAAGAATATCAAAAGATGGTTTCAGCACTCTGCAGTTAAGTGAAAGAAATGGTCTTATCTTGAATTCCTGGAAATTCTTTTCAACCAGTCAGTCTCTTCGAGGGACTCTTGTTATTGTTTTATGTTTTTTATGCCCTGTCACAGTAGGTAGATATGTAGGTTGGTTGGTTGACTAATTTGTTGCTTGGTTGGTTTAATGGTATGTCAGCACAATACTGGCTATATGGTGCCATATAAAAGTTAAAATTTTAAATTGTAAAAGGTTAACAGTTGGAATGTAAAGAGAACAAATTGCAAAAATATGCCTTTAATTAGAAACGGAGCCAACATTTCATTCTCAAGATTACTTTAGTCAACTTATTTTCCACATGATAATTAATGTTTACAGTGTCTCCTGGACTTGACAAAAGCATCATAGCGGTGAACTATGTAATCGTTGATTACACTCAGATTTTACATATAAATAGTCCACATTAATGCAGTTTGAATAAAAGTAGCTTTACCCTTGAATTATTTTATTCATATTTTGGTGATATTTTGGGCTTATTATTGGGTCTGTACAAATTGCACATGTAGAAGATACAGTTTACAACAATCAATTATTAAGAAAAGTATGACTCAATATCCTAATGATTTATTCATCCATATGTTTCAGGTGTGCCATGCCAACCCATCAGAGAGGGCCAGATTCATCCGATGTATCTACAACCTCCTCAACTCCTCCAGTCCTGCTGTACGCTATGAGGCTGCCGGAACACTTGTCACCCTCTCCAGTGCTCCTACAGCTGTCAAAGTGAGTTTCAACTTGTCATTATTTACATTGTCTCATATTTCTAGTTATCTTCATTATGCTTATTCTTGAATATGGATATTATCATCATTTTTTAGCTCTACTGGTAATAGACCAGAAGAGCTTGTGGGATTGTCTGTTGTCCATTGTCTGTTGTCAGTCCATCTATTAACACAAGTTTGTTATTGCTACTCCTCCAAAACTACTTGGAGGATTGCCATGAAATTTTACAGACACATTCTAGTTGGTCTTAAATTAAAACAAAGCCGCTCGGACATCCAATATAGCAACCACAGTAGCCATCTTGAAAATCTGGTTGTCGCTACTCCTCCTGAATGGATAGTCAGATCAACATAGGATTTTCACTAACAGATTTCTTATGATATCTAGTAGGTCCTAAATGAAAATGGGGCCGTTTTGGTGTCCAATATGGCCACCACAGTGGCCATCTTGAAAATTTTATTTTTGCTAATCCTCCTGATTGAAATGTAATATTGCCATGTGGTTTTCATCAGAAGACTTCATATGATGCATAATTGCTCCAAAATGAAAAAATGAAAATGGTGTCAATCTGATGTCCAGTATGGCCAAAACAGTGGCCATCTTGAAAATATTATCAATACTTCTCCTGAATGGATGGTTGTATTAACATGGTGTTTTTACTAAACGACTTTTTATGATGTCTACTTAGTCCTAATGGTGCCATTCAGACATTCATTGTGCCTGCCTCAGTGGCCATCTTGAAAATCTTGTTATCACTTTTTCTCCTGTATGAATGGTCATATCAGCATGGGGTTTTCACTAAAAGAGTTCTTATGATATCTAGTTGGTCATAAATGAAAATGGTGCCGATGCAACTTCTAATATGACTGCCACAATGGCCATCTTGAAAATCTTCTCACTACTTCTCCTAGATGACTATTCATATCAACATTTGCTTTCACCAAAAGAATTCATATGATATCTAGTTGGTACTAAATAGAAGTGGTGCCAATCTGATGTAAAATATGGCCCTGTGACATCCATCTTGAAAATCTTGTTATTGTTGCTCCTCCGGCCACCATGGCACCATCTTGAAAATCTTGTTATCATTGCTTCTCCAAAACTGAAAGTCATTTTGCCTTGTTATGATGATTACATATATTACTGTCTTTTTGTCTTGCTATGATAATTACAGATATTACCATCATTTTGCCTTATTATGATAATTACAGATACTACCATTGTTTTGCCTTGCTATGATGATTAGAGATATTACCACCTTTTTGCCTTGCTATGATAATTACAGATATTACCATCATTTTGCCTTGATACAATAATTATAGATATTACCATTGTTTTGTTTTGTTATGATGATGAATTCAGTCATTTGATAGATACTTTACACACTTTGGTTGGCATTTACCAGTTTTATTGTAGATTTTTTTTATATATAACATCCATTAGATAAAAAAAGAACATATAAAATGTGCATATCGATGACATAAAGGTTTCGTAAATAATGTAGAAAATATATGGAGCAAAGAAATACAATTTTTGATGACTGGTTTTAGCTATTAGAATGTGCAAGTATGATGGTGCCAACATTAATTGTAACTTTAACACTTCGAGCGCTCTCTAGGTAAGATTTGAAACTTCAAGAATCAAGTAAACTACAGACACAGTTTTAAGAACTCTGAGTCCAGAAGCAGAAACAGAAGGTCCTGAAAGCAGAACTGCAACAGTGTAGATAAGATTATTTTTTATTTTTTATTAGGAATACAAGCCTGCCAGACCCTAACGATTACATTGCATTCTTACATGAACATGCTGGTTTTACTCAGTACGACATGTGCATTATTTTGATTTTGATTCATACTCATCAATCATTGATACTGCATGTGCTGTTTGAGTACAGGTTTTTTGTGTGTCCTGAAAACCTGTCTTTGTAGGTATTTGGTATATAGTACAGAATTTGATGTCATAAAATTCATATTACGTCTCAAAGTTTTCCACAAATTTCATAGTTATTATAAATTGCCTGTGTTACTTGGTTTTAAAACACCAGGTATGGGATAATTTATTTCCATATGAATGGAGATAGTTTCTCATAGGTACTGTGTACAGTAATTAACTTTTTGGGATTTAAAAATAGATGTAACGTAAGACACCAATGGTTTCTTTGTCCTTAAGTTTTCACAATATCATTGAAAATATCCAATTGATGTTGTGATTGTGTGATAATGGAGACACCTATTCAACATTAGATCAGTATATGTAGCAACCCCAGATAGTGCCTATTCCTTATCAGTAAACTGGGTGAAAATCGACTTTTTCTTATACTGTGTGCGCTAAATTTGTATTAAAATCAATATTGATAACAACATTTTTATGAAATAAACTTTATTTAAAAGGGCTTTAAATTATCTACAAAAGCATATAAATTTCATTAATATGTACGTTTTATTGTATAGCCATGTGGTCATGTAATTATCAATCAGTTATCAAAATTGTCGGCTCTCAGTTAATTGCCATTTCCTGTTTGCGCGCGTTGACACCAGTGTGTTTGTTTTGCAAATGCAGGTCACTAGAACCTCATGAATATTAATGAGGTATTCGTCAATTGAATGGGGAATGAATGATGTTTCCGATGGTGTTTTGAAAATTTGCATATGATGACCCTGTGCTGAGAAAATAGTCCCTAAAGTCTCGCTAATTTTTTTCAACTCACAAACGTTATCTTTCAATTTTCAACATACCATTACAAAATACACACTCTAATCTTTCTTTCAATACCAAATTTGTTTTTTGGAACAAATATTTAAGTACCCGCATTTAATTTCGAAAGTACGCCTTTCACCAAGTTGACCTCCATAAGACACGTGGGCGAAGTCGCCATATTGGTTTCGCGATAAACAAAACATCGATGTGAAAAATCGGCGATCACAAGACAAATGCTGTGATTTATGTACACTGTTAGAATGTTTTGTATCGGTAAGTAATTCTTTTGTATATTTATTTATTTATTTAATAAATATTTTGTGAAATATAGCGTAAATTTTATCATATAAATGATCGTCCTCATGTTGACATGTATATGTAGATTTGACAGATTTACTCTCGAATTATTTTACAGTGTACTTTTCTTCTTCAAAACTTGCATCTAAATACAAATTAATGCCAAATTATTGTATGCAAATGATGTTTAAACATTTTAATAATAAAATGAAATCTCTGTAAACTAAATTTAACCAAATAACTCGCAAAGATTGGTGGTACGAATAGAGTACGAAAACGTGATTTACCGGTCGACGTTTCGTACCATGATAAAGTACTGCTCTGCAATTTTAGATGATGAAATATATTTTTTTTAACTGTACCTAAAACACTTTTGTTGTTCATTTTCAGTGTAGAAATTTGAGAGTATGGATTTTCCTGGTCCTTACTGCCAGAAAGCAGGAATAAGTGTTGATACAATATCTTCAAAATCTTGTAAAAAAAAATAGACAAGCTATCAAATGGAATTGTGATTGAAATTTTCAACTTTTATAAGAAAAATAATCAAACATTTGCTGAATTTTGCGACATCCTAACATTACTTAATGATGGGTGTCAGTCAATTAACCAATCTACTCTTTCCAACAGAGTTAATAGTGTACTTGACCAGAAGAAAAAACTTGTGAGTAAAAAAAAAGTGCCAGGTGTAAAAAACATTAATGAACTTCTGGGGAAGGAATTCAAGACAACGGTGCCAATACAAAATTCATATCATGTGACAGAAAACAAATGCTGCAATGAGAAAGAGTCAGACACAGTGTGTCAAAGCAATGAAGTTCAGTTGCCATGTATTACTTACAGCTCTAAAAATGTTGGCATACAAACTGAAAATGAAACAGAAAACGAATGTCACAAAACAGTGGAACATGAAAAGGTATTTGTGCAACAAACAATCAAGAAAACTGCACGTATTAAAAAAGCAGGAAGCTCAATACAGACAAAAATTAGACTCAATTAATAATCGAATCGGTCACTATTCTGTAAAAAATGTGAACAAAAGAGATTACACAGCAAAAATCAATATTCGACGTTTTCGTGAACTTCAGCGACTTTACAAAAAAACAACTTCAAAGCTTCACAAAGCGGAAGGTGTCTGTCGCAAACACATTGAGGAAATAGAATTGTTAAGAAAAGACCTTGAGGAACTTCAAGAGCAACATCAACTGCTCACAAAAAAAATGGAAAATGAAAAGTCTCAAAAAGTAACTGCTCAAAAATCAAACAGTAAGCTCAGAAGAAAAGTGCCCCTTTTGAAACAGTCTATATCTGAAATGAAATATGATAACAGTAAAAAATATGACATCAAAAAAAGAGACACAAATTTGAAACTAGCTACATTGACTCATAAGTTATCAGAAAAAGACCTAATGGTGTGCGAGTTACAGGATAAAATTGAAGACTTACGGGAAATGAAAGAAAGTCGAATCAAAACAAAACATACAGATGTTACTTACAGTGATAAACTAAGGTTGTGTGTGATCCAGCTGGCAGGTCTGGAAGTTGCCACGGAGAAAGTGACACCTGTCATTGAAGTTGTATCGGAAACACTTTTTGAAAAAAAGTTTGACAAAAAGGAGTTACCAAATAGCACAACGGTGCTAACAATAATAGACGAAGGACATTTCGTTGCGAAGGCATACATTGCTGAAAAAATTGACAATTGTGAAAATTGGGGTCTTCATCGGGATGGGACTACCAGACGTAAACAGAAAATAATTGACACAGCAGTAACACTAGACAACGGTGAGATTGCCAGTCTGGGATTTACCCACGTTTCAAGAGAAACTGCCAAAATCATCACAGACGTTACAAAAAATCACCTCATTGAAATAGCCGACATACGAAGCAAATCATTCAAAAAACAACCTAATGAGGATTTTATTGTTAATTCCCTTGCCAAGCTTGCATTCACAATGAGTGATCATGCTAGTAATGAGAAGCTGGCTGAAAAACTTTTAAATGAGTGGAGGGATGACATGTTACAAAATTGTGAGAATGACATTGACAAACAGTCTGTCAAAAACTTTCATTGTATGGCCCATGTCTTGTTGGGTTTTCATAGATATATATGTAATGACATTAAAGTACTGGAGAAATCTTTGATAGACCAGTATGGCCCATTAGGACGAGACAGCTTGCCGATCTTTAAATTCTGGTCCAAGGTGGGTACCATCATTGAACGAGTTGTCCGGACGACATCAGACACTTTTGGGCCGGCTGGCAACCACCTTGGACTGCGCGACCGATGGGAAGCCTACTGTACTGAAAAAGGTATATAGTTTACTGATCGGAGTTGGAGAAAAGTTTTCATTTTAAACTTTAATCAACAGTCCACTGTGACCATATTATGCTTAATGGTACCACAAAACTTGGAGTTGCAGTGCATTTTAACTTTTTTTTCTAATTTAGTCATTTGAATGTTGAATATATTATATATTTTGCAATTTTTGGGTAAACGCAACTGTGAAACTTGACATGCTGGGAATAATTGGTATAACTGCTTTCAAATCTTTTATTTTTTTGCCTTCAGTTCTTTTTTTATTTAAAGATACAAATATTTTATTCCAGGAATCAAGTCGACAGTCGGGAACTATCGAGACAATAGGTTCAACGGTTTATTCCAAACAGCGGCTGAGATTTTGGTACATCGCCTGGATTTCCAGACAGTCATCAGAACTGTACATGCAACAAACAAAAAAATTCTATCTGTAGATGCAGATTTAAACTCTGACCATATTGTGACTATGTTGCTAGCCCTAGGGCTTATGTATATTAGAGTGACTGGCCCGTACTGGGAACTCATTACATCGGGAAAAGTGCCATGCTTAGAATTGTATATATACATTCAAAACTTGCAAAAGTATTTAAAAGATTGTGCAGAAAAACCCAAACTGATTGAAAGTGATCAACATTGGTTGGGAGAGGTGTTATGACATTGCAATTGAGCAACGCTTCTATGAAGTGACAAAATCTATCAAGATTGACAGAAAATTACTGAATCACGTTATTACTTCCATGTGTAAGTCAATGGTAGGAACTATTGAAAAACAACTATCTGATTTCTTGCCTGGCAGGCAGTACAGCGAAGCAGCCGATCCAAAGACAATGATGAGGACACAGTTCGCGCAAGTGACCAATCTTGGCTGTGAACACCACTTTGGTGACCTTGATAGCAGTCAGAAGCATAGACCAAATGCCTCCTTGCACCACCACTCTTCCATTCAACTACTCCAGAGAAACCGTCTCAGAATGAAAGAGTTTTATGACAGTATGACTCCCACAGAAAAAGACTCATTGTGGAAGAGTGCACGCCGTGGTGGAAAAGACTTGCGTCTTAAACATAAAGAACACCAGAAACGTGTGTGCAATGAAATATTGGACCAAATGAGTGAACCGCCACCAAAGAAGAGAAGACGAAATCCGAATGACACTGATAAACTCTATGAAAGTGAAATAGATGAACTCAATACAGTATGTCAACAGTTGCCTGTTCTAGACCAGCTTAAGGAAAATGATTATGTTGTCGTAGCATACCAGGATGCTTGATACCCTGGATGTGTTCATGAAATTAAAAGTGACAATAATAATAATTTGATAGTTAAATTCATGGCACCATGTAGGAAAGCGGGAGTTTTTATATGGCCCAGCAGAGACGATGTTCAGTAAGTTAAGCCTGAATTTGTCATAGCGACTGGGATGCTTCCAGAATGTCTAAATTCTGGACGTCAGTGGGCATTCTCAGAGCATAGAAAATTTGATGAACTGTTTACAATGTATGCCAATGTTTTCTTCTGAATTAAATGACTTGTTAAGAAATATGTTGTCCAGTATCTGAATTGTCTGGTAGAAGAAAAATAAAGATTTTAACCCCTTTTTTTCTTCCCTACACTGAAATCTAGTGGACATAGTTTAATTTACTGTAGATATTTGAATTCTACAGGAAAAAGGCTATAAGACTGCCAGGTTTCATGGAGATATCTTTTTTAGATCAAAAGTTATGATGGAAATACTTATTTTATTAATTAATCATGACACCCTCATTGCAGACACATTAAAAGTTAGGAATGTCCATAACATTTTGCTTGAAAATTTGTTTTTAAATTTATTTTGTTCAATTAATAAGATAACAATGTTATCTATCAATTGTTGAATGTAAATAACACAAGCACCAGCTTCAGGTTTTGTTGAGATTTTTTACAGATGTAACACTTATTTTATGACATCGAATTCTGTACCATATAATTTATGTACTTAGTAATTGATCATATAAGAATGTAACAAATGACCCTCTGGCTCAAAGTCTTTCCTCATATTCCAGCAAATGTTTGCTCACAACAACTATATATTATGTCATCATAAGTTTCCTTGAAGACCACAAATTTTATTTATATGGATAAGCGGAATGTAATGTCTCAATTTCAGGCTGCCGCCAGCTGTTACATTGAGCTGATAGCGAAGGAGAGTGATAACAATGTGAAACTGATCGTCCTGGACAGGTTGATTGCATTAAAGGAGGTTCCATCACATGAAAAAGTTCTGCAGGTATGATCAAAATATGCCAGGGCAGAAGGAAACATAGTAAACAGTAACTGTTGGCTAAAATAAAAACAAAATTCATGATCAGGGGAACTAAATCATCATATGATCGCCTTGCTTTTTGGCTTGGAGGGATATCAGTCACACTATTTTTATGGCATAGTGTCCATTCTGTGTTACCAAATATAGTTTGTGTCACTAAAAGTAGTGACAACCTTTATGGTCTTACAAAAAATTAGTAACAAAGTATATATCCACTGGCCTTTCATGTCAATTTTATGTCAAGGGAGGCAACTCAAATTTAGTTAAATGATAATAACTGGTAGTAGTTATCTCCCTTGGATATTGTTGAAATACAATGGTCCCCCTCTTATATGGCCCCCCTCACCAGTGGCCACTTCCTCTACACGGCCAGTTTTCTCGGCACCGACGAGTTTGTGTACAAGAGTACCCCTCATGGACGGCCACTCCTCTGATGTGTCATGCGGCTAGCATATTAGTCCAAAAATGTAAAATTTACCCCTCACAAGTGGCCACATTTTATCAAATATGGGTTCAAAACCAATATTTAATTCATACGGTAAGGTAAGTAATCCAATTATCTTTTCCGATGTCTGTTTCCAGTTATCAGGTTTTCATTACAGAGATAATTGCTGGCTGAAGTATATTATAACATATACCACTACAGTTAATATTATATCATTATGTACAAATGCCGATGTTTACAGGAAATGAACTCAACAGTGTTCTGATAGGGTTTTGGGCTTCACACAGCTGCTGAGTTCTTCTCTTTGATGATTACGACCAGAGGTAATTGTCAAGATCATAACTTGGTCTACATAGGCTGAATGTAGCTTTTGTGGATTTACACACAAAGAGAAATGAACCTTGAACAAAACAGAGTACCAGGTGAAGAATGAGAAATATTGTGATGGTACATGTATCACTTCCTTTATAAACAAGGCATTTCATCTACTCTATAAAAGTTTTGTCTGCGTGATTAAATTGCATGGTCGAAAGACCGAACACGACTTTAATTCAGAAATCAATCAATTAAATTGTAGTACATTTAGCAACATAGGATTAAGTCATTACAAAAGTTCAACATGTCATCACGTAAATGGAAAATTCTTACTTTAGAAGAAAAAGTAAAAGTTATTTGACTCACCGACAGTGGGGAGGGTTCAAGAGTTCTTGCAAAAAAAATTTATGTTTGAAAGACTCAAATAAACAACATGATAACAGATAAGGAGAATTTTCTACAGCAGTGGGAAAATGGAGAGAGAATTATTCTAATTGCCAAGCGATGTTTGTACCAAGATTTAAATGACAAGGTTTTTGAATGGTTTTGCACTGCACGTGACAAGAACATCCCACTCACAGGTCAACCGATTCAAGAAAAGACAACAATTTTAACAGTTGTAATGGGATAAATATTTCATGCTTAAGAATTAAAAACTATTAATGTATGTTCATTTGAAATAAGTCTATTCTTAAGACAAGAATAACCTTTTGATAATTAATGTTACTTTTAAATGTAGATATTAAATGTTTTGAAGTTACATGTAGCTTTCTTACTTCATACACTTGCATATACTTTTCACGAATATAGTCCCCCTCTGGAAAGGCAACCCCTCTTATAAAACCATTTTCCCGGTGCAGAAGGGGTGGCCTTATAAGAGGGGGACCACAGTAGTAGGAAATGCTTTTAATCACAGTAATTTCTCAAAATATGTTTCAAATGTTAATATAAATTCTTGTGTGACATATTAAAAAATGTTTCAAATGTTAATATAAATTCTTGTGTGACATATTAAAAATTGTTTCAAATGTTAATATAAATTCTTGTGTGACATATTAAAAAATGTTTCAAATGTTAATATAAATTCTTGTGTGACACATTAAAACATGTTTCAAAAGTTAATATAAATTCTTGTGTGACATTAAAAAATGTTTCAAATGTTAATATAAATTCTTGTGTGACATTAAAACATGTTTCAAATGTTAATATAAATTCTTGTGTGACATATTAAAACATGTTTCAAATGTTAATATAAATTCTTGTGTGACTTATTAAAACATGTTTCAAATGTTAATATAAATTCTTGTGTGACATTAAAACATGTTTCAAATGTTAATATAAATTCTTGTGCGACATTCAAAAATGGAGAAAAATATTATAAAGGTTATTTAGAGTAGCACCTTTATGATAGTAAAAAAGAGCATGAATAGCAATATCTCTGGAGTTAAGTTCTTCCATCTGATCTTAATGTAAATTAGTATTACTTCAACCCATCAGTATTCTCTGTATTTTGATTTCATGTTGTTGTTTTGAGGGACTCCTAATAATACAAATAGAAACAGAAAAAAAGCACTGACAGTTTTAGTGCAGCTGGTTTCAGAAAAGAACAGAACTGTTCTGCAACTTGTTTCATTCTCAGGCACCAAATCTTTACAAAGATGACATTTTGTACACGTATACAATTCTTTCATCAGCTTGATGTCAGTAGTATGAAATAAATTGACATCTTTTCATCCAAATATAGCCCTGCATAGATTTGCAGAATTCATTGGAATACAATATACACTGCTCCCTCGATAACTCGCGCCCAGATAACTCGTGAACCCACTTGTAACGCGGGTCAGTCGTGGATCCCATTTTTTTTTGTTGCTAGAAAATAAGGAGGAGAAAAAAATAATTTAAAAAATGGACCCTATTTGTTGACAGTGAAAAAAATCGCAATCAAAATTAGTAAATAAAACCTTGATATATTGCTCCTTTTATCATCAAAACCAGTGGTTAGTACCCATAAAATTTGAATCAACATCATGAAATTTTCAACTTTTAATAAGAAGTCATATATTTTGTTAATTTTCTTTCCAAACAACATTCTCAGTACACTATAAATAACAATATTCGATGAAATTTCATTCAATGAAAACGTCACTAAAACCTACTGGTGGCAACACTTTCAAAATAAATACCAATTTAATAAGTTTTGTCAAGTGAAATATGTGTTTTAGTTCTATCTTTTAATTCGGTCTCAGTGTAATGCTCATAAATGTAATATGTCCTCTTGTATTAAAACGTGAAAAATATAATTCAACCAAGCTATCACCGCAAGCGTTTTCGTGAGAATCTAATTAAGTGCCAACCTTTTTTTTAGCTCTGACTTGCGGAAGTATTTGCTGTGTTGTTACACTCAATTAATAGCAGACCTGCTTTGTATTATCACGTTAATTACGTCTTTTGTATCAAATCAAAGAAAGGGGTTGGAATAACAGAAAAGTTAAAAGGCGGGCAAATCCTGCCTGTGTAAGAGCTAGCGGTCACGGCCATATGTCAGGTCAACTCATTTCAATTGATCAATTATGTCCAAGTAATGTCCAATTATGTAAGTAAGATAATTAAACTACTTTAAATTAGCCTACTCATTCACAAATGTGATCAAAAATAGTAAGGCAACCAAGCCAAATGAGTACTTGGTGAATAAAAAGGTTTGTTTTACAGATACGGTTCATTACGGAGAAGCGAGTTCCAGAGTTTGTATTGAACTTAAAATTTCTAACTTGCTACTCAGGGATTTCCTCAAGAATGAGAAGAAGTTTCACTGTTACTTGATATGAAATCATGGCATCCATATTTTATTAATAGAACAATAAAGAAATCGAGTTTCAATGTTGACGGTTGTTTCATGAATTATATGTCACTAGTTTTTGAAAAAAGGAATCTTGTTTAGTTGTGAATCGACAACAACAAAAAGCAGTGACGTAATATACAATGTTTTCGCGTACACGTGTTGTTGAAACTGCTTGGACTAATGTTGTTCACGATCTTTCAGAGGTTCGTTATCTTGAAAATAAAGGTAATTTATACAGAAAAGCAAACAACTACATTAGAAAAAGCTCTTTATTGAAAATTATTCCAAATGTAATTATAAAACGAGTATTCAGCCATTAAACAGCCCTGTTACCCCCCCCCCCCCCTCCACTGCAGTTTTCTCGATGTCCAGCAGTGATGGCATCCCCTTAATTTTGTTTAGGTCCCTCGGTAACTCGCACCCTCGTTTATAGTGCGGTCTGTGTTTTTGGACCCCGTTGTGCACAAGTTATCGAGGGAGAGGTGTATGTATAGATGAATCTAAAAGATACAAGAATCTCTAAAGTATAAATTTACATTTTAATTACAGGACCTTGTAATGGACATCCTGCGAGTGCTGAGTGCCCCAGATCTGGAAGTCCGCAAGAAGACCCTTAATCTGGCCCTGGACCTTGTCACCTCCAGGACGGCAGAAGAGGTAAGTAGAAACTTTGCAGAACTTAATTAACCTATCCAGTATTGACTTCCCAGGATTCAATTCATCTATCCACTACTGACTTCACAGAATTTAATTGATCTATCAAGTACTGACATAACAAAATTTTATTAATCTCTCCAGTATTGACTTCACAGAATTGAATTAATCTATTTATGTATTGACTTCACAAGATTTAATTAATCTATCCAGTTTGTTCCTCCTACCTACAAGCATATACATATATATATATATATATATATATATATATATATACACGCACACATACACAGTGAACTTCTCATAACTGAAAACCCTTGAGACCAAATTAAATTTTAGGTTTTGAGAAGTTTTGGTTTACTGCAAGTATGACAAAAATGAAAAAATATATAGATGTACAAGCACATCATCATCAAATGTTTCCTCAAGTTTCTACAGCATAGGTTTTTGGCACAGATTCAAACTTTTTCATCAGACTAATTTCATCCTGTAAGGATATTTCAGTCCTATGACACTTGGTTACTTAAACACATGTATGTATTGATTTTTCTCCATTGAGAATCAGTTTAGTGACTCTGACATTTTGAATACCATTTTGTCAGTTTTTGTCAACCAGGTATCAAAAGCGAGGCTATAGGCCTGATTATTTAAGCCCGGGTTTTAAAAAAAAAAAAAAAAAAGCTCTGTTGATCATTTATACAAACAATCAATCATGATGAGGTAATAAGCAGATCAACATAAACATGATCTTTTTTTAGTTGGCTTATCTACAGGCATTTAGTTATTAATAATTGACATTAAAAGTTGGCTTTTCTTTGAGGTGCAAAGACATGGATTAGCTTGTTGTTGGCCAATCTGTGTCGGCATGTGTTGAATATTGTTTTTACATCATGTGCCCTTGGAACATTTTGACTCCCTGATAAACCAGTAAAATAATCTGTCCCAGTATGTGTCAGGTATGTGCTTTACTTGACACATGACCACAATCTATTTCTGGACCATACATATCAATGTTTTATGGAATTTAGCAGCTAAAATACATTTTCAAGTTTGAAGTGAGTTTCAGTTTTATGAAGGTTTTTTTGTAGCGTAAAATTGAAATTTGGGTCTGAAAATTTGTTTCGGTTTTCAGAGTACAAGGGTTTTGGTTTACTTGAGAAAAAATGATGATGTTAAAGAAGGAAAAATTCAGGATGAAACAAAGATTTTGATCTTATGTGGATTTTGTTATACTGGGGGTTCATTATATATATATATATATATATATTACAGAGTGAAAATTATAGCCTTGATGTGAACAGTGGCATTTGAATCTTTTTTTGATCAAAGCTTGAGTTACTGCCAGAAACTCTTTACAGAAGAATTTTCAATACACAAAGGCACACTTTTGTTGAATTGCTTCACACTATGAATATCTGGTAAACGTTGGATTGATGAGCCACTATTAGGGTCATGTAAACTTCAGCCTTTTTGCTTTTTAGCACATGGTTTTTTTTATGCCCCACCATGAATGTGGAAGGGCTGATAGTGTTTCTTTGTCCAACTGTCCATCGATCCATCACACTTTGGTTAAGTTTTGATTTAGGTTTTCCAGACATTGTTAGTCCAAGAGTCATAGTTTTCCAGACATTGTTAGTCCAAGAGTCATAGTTTTCCAGACATTGTTAGTCCCAGAGTCATGCAACTTGATCTGTAAGAGGAGTCTTGGTTGGTCCAATACCATCTTACTTAAAGTAGGTCACTTTGACCTAAATTTTATGTTTCAGTAACTTTGGTTTAGTTCTGCATTTAGGTCATTTTGTCAAGCATTATTGGCCCCATAATCATCCAGTTCGGTATGTAGATGCTTCTTGGTGTGTATAACACCATCTTAATGATTGTAGGCAAATGTGACCTAAAGTTCATGCTTCAGTAAATTTGGTTTAGTTTTGTGTTTAGTTCAGTTTCTCTGGCATTATTGGTTACAGAGGCATGCAGCCTGATGGATGCATCTTAGAAGCACAGTGCCATCTTACCAGAAGTAGGTCACAGTGACCTAACTTCACACTTCAGTGACTTAAGTTGAGGTTTGTGTTTAGGGTGGGTCAGGCTTTCATGCACATTGAATTCATGGTCTTACGAAAAAGGTTGGTGCGGACATTCATGTTCTATGTACACTTTTCAAGTATTTTGTAAAAATGTGTCAACGTATTTCTGCACGTTTTAGTAAGTCAAAGATATTTTTGTCTTAGATGATACTTGTCCTAAAGAAGGAGGTAGTGAAGACCAATAATGTTGAGCATGAGGACACGGGAAAATATCGTCAACTTCTTGTCAGAACTTTGCACCAATGCAGCATCAGGTTCCCAGACATTGCCAGCACAATCATCCCTGTGGTAAGTATATGTGAATGTGTGTCTGTCACTCTGTTTGACCCAGAGATGTAAGTTATACAGATAATTCTAAAATTTTCAGTCATAATTTGCCATTGTTAAACCACATGTAGGAAAATTAAATGTGAATGTATTTCTGATATATATAAGGGTAGAAAGGCCACTTAAGATTTTGGCTTTTGAAGTGAACTGTTTCATCCTTCAATTGGCACATGCATTATACTGATAAGAGTTGAAGCAGACACTTAAAAACACAAGATGAAATAAACAAAAAGCACAGAACTGCAAAATAAGTAAACAGTAGAGCTTGTATTAAAACAACTTTTCAGCCAAGTGAAATAAAATCAGACAACACAAGGAATATAACATAAACAATTAATCATATTTTTTTTTAATGTCCTAATTTCACATCATAAATATTGTAACTGGCAAAACCTCTGTCATCTTCACCTGCTAATGTGTCGAGCAATACAAAGTCTTTGCATTTGTGCGTTAATTATAGCATCTCGTACTCTTGTTCATCAGAAATGAACTAACTTTAATAATGATCTTTAACTCATTCTATAAATGCCTTATAAAGGAATATTTATCTTTGATCCTTATACATGTGCATTCATGATTTGTGTCTCATCGTGTTTCATCAGCTGATAGAGTTCTTAGGAGACCAGAATGAGCTTGCAGCAGCTGATGTCCTGGTGTTTGTCCGTGAGGCCATCCAGAGATTTGAGCCACTCCAAGAGCTGATTGTCAACAAGCTACTGGAGGTTTTCCCCACAATCAAGGCCATGAAGTAAGATCCTTGCAAAATATCAATTCTTTCAAACTGCGGAGTTTCATCTTTTGAAGAAGCCCTGATATTCACAGAGGTTTCTATCATTGTAGGTGCATTCATGTGGCAAAACATTTTATTCATTTGTTCTTCATGGCAGTGACATAGTAATTTACACTTATTTATTTTCACATTATAAACATAAATATAAATGAATGTTGGGCCTTTGTAGATCTCAAAGGATACTCGCCTCTGCTGAATTTTAAATAGTGACCCACTATTTAAAACTTTGGGAAACTAGCTCTTATCTTAGAATTTAACTGTTGTAAGTATGGACCAAAGTTCATTAATTTGTATTTATATTAGTAATTCACATATACCGTAGTTATTCTAATAGAATTCCCCCTTCTAATAATGCCCCTCCCCCCTTTTTTTTTTCTCTCCACAAAAAGACGAAATTCCTACCTTATCAAGGCTTATAGATCCGTATATATCCATTATGGTATGTCCAGATAATTACAACAGTACATAAGTAATCCAACGACTGTTAGAAATATCAAAACAACTTAATTTACGAACATTTTCAGTCAAACAGTGATGTACGGTATTTTAAAAAAATCAACACAGAACATCTGAGTCCATTTTACACAACTGCCCAACCCATCGTAAACACATGACGTCATTGAAAGCGAATAGAAAGTTACAGCACTGGATCAGCTGTTACATGCGTGATTAAATATAACTGGTATGTTGCTGGGGTCCGAGTCTATTTTTAGACTGTTGGACGATGGTACTAGTGCTAATAGTACTCTAATAAATCTCCCCTTTGGAAATTGCACGGCTCCCGGGGCATCTATTAGAATAACTACGGTATATCATTTCAGAGATCTTAATGTGCCATCTATTTGTAGGATTCATCGTGCAGCCCTGTGGATTCTGGGAGAATACTGTTGCACAGCAGAAGACATTCAGAGTGTCATGACACTGATCCGACAATCTCTTGGAGAGGTAAGAAAGCATATTCTTACCATATTTAGGTGTGTATAACGTGCACCCCAATTTTTGACCCAGCATGAGGTGAAAAATGTATCCTGATGTATGACACATGTGATATCCTACATTTGATGATGATTTCTCTATTCTTTCATCGTGAAACAAAATTCCACCATTTTGGATAGTGCATTGATCATCATTTGTTACATGATGTTTGATTGGTTTACAATAAAACTGTGCTTGACTGCTTCTCTGTTCTTTTCTGTCATGCTTAATACTTGTATATGGCTATGATGGTTAGCTCGTCTCTCTCAGTCTAGGAGTTCCTTACAGAGCTCATGTTGATATTTTGTAGATTGAACACAATATGCTACTTTATAGTTCGGGTCCAGTGTTTATACTTATTTGGACTAGTGTGACACCTGTGAAATATATTTCAATATCTAAATTAAAATTTACCCAGACAATGCATCATAATTATGTTGGATACATCAAAACTTTAGTGAGCACAGATTACCTTTGAAAATACCATGCTGAGTCAGTTAAGCATTGTTCACTTATGGTCACAAAGAAGTATCAAATACTGTGATTTAAGAGGAGAAATAAAACAAAGAACCAAGTTTATTTTCCAAAGAAAAGTAAATAAATTGCAAATTTACCTAGACAATGCACTGTACTTATGCTTAGCACATCAAAGCTTTAGCCAGCATTCATTACCTCAACAAATCACGCTGAGTCAATGAAGCATTGATTACTGTATAGTCACAAAGAAGTATCAAATACTATGATTTAAGATGACAAATAAAACAAAGAATAAAGTTTATATTCCAAAGAAAAGTAAATAAATTGCAAATTTACCTAGACAATGCATTGTGTTCTTATACTTAGCGCATGAAAGCTTTTGCCACCACTGATTACCTGGAAACACCATATTGAGTCAATGAAGCATCGATCACTGTATAGTCACAAAGAAGTATCAGATACTGTGATTTAAGATGAGAAATAAAACAAATAACCAAGTTTATTTTCTAAAGAGAAGTAAATAAATTGCAAATTTGATACAGTAACTTATTTTTGTTTCACAATATGTATCAGTGTTACTGTAATGCGGTATTTTGCACAAAGTGTTCATTACAGAGTAGATGAATAAGTTACCAGTCTCTCGTGTATTTCTGCTTGAGTCAATGAACAAAAACTACACAACAATGTCAAATGAAATTAGTTTATTAACATTAGCAAAGAACAGGTCTATCAAGGTTTGTAAGTATTACTTATATCTTAAATAAGGCTAGTAACAATGTACAATTCAGTATTGCACAAGGACATGACATGTGTTGGTAGCTTTAGTGCCATGATCCCCTTGTTAGATCGATCTTGAAAAAAAACTTTTTTTTTGTTCTACCGTAAAACATGCACCCCTCCTCAAAATAGAAAAAATAGGTTTTTAAAAAAAGTGTGTTATACATACCAAAATATGGTATTTAGCCATATCATATGGTCTTGAGGCATGAGCATTGGGTAATATATGATATTTTCACATTACTGAAGTTTAGTACTTACTGATTGCAGTAAAAAAAATGCTGACATTTTATTATATATGTTTAGAGTTTATTCTAATTCAGAAGCATTGTCTTGTCAGTTAAAAAGCATGATGCTCATAGAGGTTCATGAATAAAGGCCCTGGAGTCAACTTTCAGCTTCACAATTAGCAGAGGCTATTACAAACCCCTTAGAGCTTCAAAAAACATCCTAAATTTATAGCACTTTGAAGCCTGCAGATTGGACAAAAACATGGCTTAAAAGCGAGATAAATTTAGGATGTTTTTTATTTTTATTCTAAAAATCTTGATGTTTGGTAGTCAACATGTCTGATATATACTACTCCTGGAGTTAGCTTTCAACTTCAGAACAGCTCATTGTACTACAAGTGAAGTCCCGCAGATTTCAGCAAATACTTTTTCTTTCCCTGATTACGTCTATCACGATGGGGATGAATCTAGGTCTTCAACATTTAGTTTACCTGGAACTTTTTAAAATATGTTCAAAGTTTTACCATGAATCAGGGACTTGTACATGTGAGGGATTGCAAACTCCCAATTGATATCACAATGCATCAGTGAAATAATGCGAACGGACAAAATCTCATGAAATATAGTGGGAGTGAAAACGAAGGAGTTGACAGAAAGTGAAGAGGGCTTATGCTGTATGTTTTGAGACAAAATTAATATTATTTAAATAAACACAAGTGTTTGTCTCATATTTTAAAGTTCTAAAGGTATCAACCCTTTAGTTTCTTTGTAATTGCCATTTAAGTTTAGGTTAAAATCAGTTTAAAGTAAATATGTGTCCAATCTTGAAAGCTGGTCTTAAGTTAGCTATGATACATTTCTCCACATAAGACATTTTTTTGTTACTGTATGTTATAGGATATAATTCATATCATGTAAATCAATGCAAGTTCTTGTTCATTAGTTGGATGTTTGAAAAGGATTTTATTTTGTAGAATTTACGTTAAAGAGTTTCACAAATAAATGGTTGGCAGAAGAAACAATTCAGTGGATGTAAGAAGCACCATAGTGTGCTTGCCAAGGTAACTTCATGCTAGAAATGTTGCAAACACAGTATGATACAAGAGGTGAGAGAGTTTCCAATCCCTCCACATGTAAAAGTCCCTGCATGAATGAAGACAATAGGGATTTCAAATTTATGAGTGCCCAAGAACAGAAATCTCTTTTTATTGCATGATATTGTAAATGTTTAATCACTCTAGTCTGCAAGAGAATAGTACCCGTTAACACAGTCTGATTAGGACTATGGTAAATAACCAGCATGTCTCATCCTTTGTACTTTATATGCTATACAAGTATGAATAACATACTATGCTATACAAGTATGAATAACATACTATGTAAATGCAGTATTTAGTAACTTTATCTTGTACTTTACTTCCAGATTCCAATTGTTGATGATGAGATGAAGAAGGCAGCTGGAGAAGTGCAGGAAGATGGTGAGAGAAAGATTATAATTAAACTTGACATTTGATTTCATTTAAGATATCAGTACATTTCAAGGTGTTATTATATGGGTTTAAGCATTGATGTGCTTGCTTTTCATGGTGTTATTGAATGGGTTTTAGCATGGATGTGTCTTCTTTTCATGGTGTTATTAAGCAACATAGATTATTAAGTTCATAGAGAAAGGATAACTTTGAACAGCACATTTAAAATCCTAAACTATCTTTCTTGCCATAAGTACCCATAGACAGATAGCAGATCTTGATACACTATAAATGTTTCCTTTTATCATCTTTGTATACCTTTCCCTTTCTTATCTAGTAAAGGTTGTTTGTGTGTGGATGGGGGTTGGTTGTTGAATCAGTGGATGAATGTTTGTATCAGTGGATGGATGGATAAATGTGTGGATTGCTGTCTGGATGGATTTATGCATGTTTCTGTTTATCTAGCCATATCTCTGTCTTGTTGTTTATCCTTCAATTTGTTAAAACAAATGAGAATAATATAAGTGTACAGAAAGTATATGTATTGCAAAGTTCTGATTAGTTAAGTGGTGAAAGTAATGGATTAAATTTGACATTTAATTACTAGTATTTATTCTGCAACATTTCTGTACATGTAGATACCCAGATGGGAGGCACAGTGCAGAAGTTGGTGACTGCTGATGGGACATATGCCTCACAAAGTGCTTTCAGCACTATGGCCCCTGTTAAGAAGGAAGTGAGGTAAAATTGATGCATATGAAATGCAATTACCTGATTCATTAATTATGCAGCGTTTTCACTCATATACACCTATGAGATCATAATAGTGGTCAGTGCCTTAAAATTACCATATATACTCGCATAAAAACCGAGTCCAACTGCAAACAACATAGACCCTAAACTGCCATTGCATAATATGCCAGCAGAAAAGGGTCTATGTTGTTTGTTCTACTGATTACTCATAACAAACTGCACAGACCCAGATCTGCCAGCGCATTATGCAATGGCAGATCTGGGTCTGTGCAGTTTGCAGTTGGACTTGACTTATAAGTGAGTATATACTGTATGTTTAAGATGTTTTCTGTCAAGTATTAAATTCATGGAGCTGTTTCATATAGGGAAGTGGAACTTGTTATTGCCATCCAATAGCCTCTCCAGCAACTGTATGGATTATACCTGATGTCAGGGAAGGATTTACTGTGTTTACCTGTTCGCATAGGTTCAAATCTCGGCATGACCAATGTGGGTATGTGGGAAAGCATGCCAGTAGCTTCTCGTGGGTCAGTGGTTCATGTGCTGAAAAATGGCATTATACCTGACAAAAACAAACCAAACTTAATGTGTTTACATGCTTTGTATATCACAAAAGCAACAGTAACAAAAAATACATTTGACAAATGGTCATCTTTTTCATTTATTTGTTGCCAGGTCTCAGTTTGCTGTATTTAATTTCCACCAATCTCTCTTATTTCTTCTATATATTTAATATTCATATTGTCTTTGATGTTCTATGCCAAAGGTAACAAAGATTTGCCAATCTGCTTTCCAGTCGCCCCCCTCTGCGAGGCTACCTGATGGACGGAGATTTCTTTGTTGGAGCAGCTCTGGCCACTACACTGACAAAGTTGTCTCTCAGATATGCCAACATTACTAAAGATGAGAAGAGAAAGAATGTGAGTTGCTGGAATTCAGATCTGATTACAGTGTATCTATTAAATCTTACTTATTTTTATCTGACTCCTCTGTAATGCTTATATTGGGGAATGGGGGGAGGGTAAGTTTGGTAATATTGGCATAAAAGGCAAAATGCCAAAATTGAACACTGCAAAGAGTATGTTAAAATACGCATACATTTTCATCCAATGTAGTGCCAAAATTAATGTCCACCAATATACCCATTTGATACAACTGCCACAGTGTGGCACCAGATATAAAACATTGAACAGTATCATGTTGAAACCACACCATGATGAGAACAATATATTTCAGGGTTTACTAAAAATCATGCCCACTGGTGTAAAAGTCATGTTAATCTGTTAATTTTAAGATAGAAGTATACTCACGAGTAGATGACAGTCTATGGCATCGACAGAAATACTTTTTTAACTTAAAGGAAGTTGACAAATTTAATTTACAGAAACGCATTAAATGAATATTAACCTCTTCTAAATGTGATTTTATGTTAAGCAACTTATTTCAAAACACACTGTAAAATGGTCCCAGGTCAGCTGAGCTGTCAGACTAACGTGCCATTTTGACAAAAGGTACACAAAGTGGTTTAGGCAGTATGTAAATTAATTCATTGAACTGATTCATTTCAAAATAGATGGAGTTAGTCATGTGTACCAGGTGAAATTAGGGAAAATGTTCCAGTTTGCATCTTCGTACTTCCTTCAAATTCAGAGTTCTAGAACAAAAAAGTTTTGCTGCAGGTTTATTTCAAGCACAGTAACTTATTAATTTTCTCCTGTCAATAAGACCAAGTGGTATGGCCCTGCATCCATCATCCATTGTACATCCATCAACAATTGCTATTTTAAACTTCTATAAAACCACTGGACAAAGTTTAACCAAATTTGGCAGAGAACATTCTGACATAAAGGGCTTTCAAATTTGTACAAATGATGCTGATCAGCCATCAAATATGGTCACTATTGCTAAAAAAAAAATCTTAAAATGAATTCTGAAAAACCACTCAACAGAATTTGACCGCATTTGACAGAAAGCATTCTGGCATAAAGGCTTTCAAATTTTTACAAATGATACCAATCTGCCATCATATATGACCACCATTACTAAATATGGAAAAAGATTTAAATGACTCCTTCTCAAAAACCACTCAATACATATTTACCCAAATTTACAGCATTCTAGGCTTTCATTTTATACAAATGATGCTGATCTGCAATCAAAGATGCTGATCTGCAATCAAAATGGCCACTACTACTAAAAATAGATAAACCTTAACATAACTTCTCCAAAATCGCTCAACAGAATTTGACTAAATTTGACGGAAAGCATCCTATATTTAAGGGTCTTCAGGTTTTAACAAATGATGCCAATCTGGCATCAAATATGGCCACCATTACTAACGATAGAAAAACTTTTAAATAACTTCTTAAAAACCACTTGGTAGAATTTAACTAAGTTTGACATAAAGCATCCTGGCTTGAAGGGCTTTCAACTTTATACAAGTGATGTTGATCTGTCATCAGTTATGGCCACCATTATAAAAAGTAGAAAAACCTTTAAATGACTTCTCAAAAAATCCTCAACAGAATTTTACCAAATTTGACAGAAAGCATCCTGGAATATATGGCTTTCAAGTTTGTACAAATTATTCTGCTCCACCACTAAATATGGCTGCCATTACTATAAATCAAAAAACATTTTAACAATTTCTTTTCAAAAACTGCTCAACAGAATTTGACCAAATTTCACAGAAAGCATCCGGGCAAAATGGGTTTTCAAATTATTTACTAATGCAGCCGTTACTAATATAGAAAAACCTTTAAATGACTACTTCTCAAAACCCACTCGACAGAATTTGACCAATTTTGACTGAAAGCATCCTGCCATAAAGGCCTTCATTTTTGGATAAATGATGCTGATGTGCAATCAGATATGAATAAAGATGTAAAAAGAAACCCCTAAATCTTGTAACAGTTGTTTTCATGAAATGTGCAGTCAACATCATCAGAAAAAATGTCTGCAGAAAACATACTACAAACCCAGATTTCTTGGTCAGATGCTCTCGCATTTGGCTATTAGGTAGATGTCACTCAGATGAGCAATCTTTGGTCCAATTGGGCCTCTTGTTTTTCAGAAACTGAAATCATTCCAAATATCACTGAAAAATATCCCAAGCAATCAGGATGTGAGAAATAGTTCAAATGGTGTAAAGGCATCATCCAGGTCTAAATCCCATTGAATCCTATGTGCAATCTGAGGGTCATATTACAATGATACCCATAGTAATTCAACTTGTTTGGTGACACCCGCTCCCCCCTTTTATTCCAATTTGATGTATTTACTATTGCCCAATCTTCAACTTATTTCAGTATGAATGATTTCTGGATGTACTTGTTTTAAGCAGTCTTCCAGCTTAGTGGGAATGTTTTGTGTTGAATGAACCACACAAGACTGCATGCAATTCAGAGCTTACAGAAAGAGTTTGGTGGTGTTTTACAGCACAAAACATCAAGTAGGTTATTTAGTGTTGAGGCAAATGGAGTAAAGTGTCTTTCCCAAGAACACACCATGGTAACTGAGCCAGTCTGATTTGATGATAGGGTTTGAACCTGCACCCTTTTGGCTGTAAGTCCAGCATGCTAACCACTGAAACACTGCAGTCCTGATTACAATAGCATACAATGAAGCATCAGCTAATTGAATGTTACCTTATTTACCTACATATAACACACACCAGACTTTTAAAAGCAGAAACCTAGAAGACCTAGATCTGCCAGGTGCCCTTAAGATCAGGGACTACACTGTTTAATTGAATCATAAGTAGAATGAACAGCAGAAACACTGATAATGCACTGGCAGATATGGGTCTATTCTGCATGTATTTGGGTGCACTTTATACATAATAAAATGAGGTAATTTGTCAGCATTTCACATATCTTCCTTATGACTTAAATCGAAACTTGTAGGTAATAATAATGGATGCCATACAGTAATTTGTTTGAACATAGCCAATGACCATTAACTCGTGTATATGCACTTGAGTTTAAAGTAAGTAGCAAAAACAGATGTGATGACTTTTTAAATTAATGATTATGTTGTTTTCAACAGTGCTACTAATGTTCCACCACCCCACCACCACCACCCCACCACCACCACCCCCAACCCACCAAGGAGGGAAACATTGGTTTTGTACTGTCTGTCCTCCATCTATCTATCTGTCGCACTTTCTTGTGAGCAAGATATCTCAAAAACTACTGAGTCAAAGCAAACCAAATTTGATACTTTGATTGAGACCTCAAGACCTGATTGGGTTCTGGTGACAGTGACATCATTTTTCAATTTGTACACATTGTAACTCTTTGGACTTTTCACAAAACCTTGTAAACACATTTATGTGAAAAATGTCATTTGATATGTATATTTGTGTTATGCTCATTAGATATTCAAACCATTCTAAACAAAATTTCAATTTTGTACATATTTTTGAACATTTTGGACTTGTCCATTTTTGTCAGAAACCTTAATGGCATGATTAAGAAAGAAACACTTAGACATAAAATTGGTAAGCATATCTCTAATTATATGTAGATGACCTGATTAGATTTTCAGGCCATTTTAGCAGCTTTTAGCACACATAACCATTAAGCCAAGTGAGCCTATAGCTTGGTCTTGAATCCATCGTGCATCTGTTACCACTCTAGAGTCCATATTTCTGATCCAATTTCAATCAAACTTGGAATATGGGTTTGTATCATCAAAATCTTTGATGAGTTCGATAATAAGTGAGATTCATTCATGTTAATGAGGCGATCTTGCATCTGATTGGCTGAGCTTGTTACCACTCTAGAATCCATGTAGCTAATTTTGATGAAACTTGAAATATGGGCTTATATCATCAAGATCTTGGGTGGGTTTAATAATGAACAAGATGCACACATATTAATGCAGTAATCTTGCATCTGATTGACTGACCTTGTTACCTCTCTAAAGGCCATTTTCTGATCCAATTTTTATCAGACTTGGAATATATGCTTATATCAGTGAGATCTCGGATGATTTCGATAATGAGCAAGATCCATGTATTCTAATGAGGTGATCTTGCATCTGATTGGCTGAGCTTGTTATTACTCTAGAGGCCATATTTCTCATCTGATTTTGATAGAACTTGAAATATGGGCTTATATCTTCAAGATCCTGGCTGGGTTCAATAATGTGTGACCTCCATGTATCTTGATGATGTAATCTTGCATATTGGACAGTTGCATTAATGAGCAAGATCCATTTATATTAATAAAGTGATCTTGCATCTGATTGGCTGAGCTTAATACCATTCTAGAACCTGTAATTTTGATCCAATTTTGGTGTATATCATTATGATATATAATGTTTTTTATTGTGAGCAAGATCTACACATATTAATGAGTTGATCTTTCATCTGATTGTATTTTTGACCTGAGTTTAATCAAACTTTGTAAATAGTCTAATATCATCAAGATGTTGAATAATTGTTATTATGACCAAGATCTGTGGATATATTTGAGGTGGTCTTGCTTCTGATATTTAGATTTTTGTACCACTCTTGAGACTGTATTTTTGATAGGATTTTGATTAAACTTGGTAAACAGGCCTGTGTCATCCAGATCTGATTGGTTGAGCTTGTCCACAATCTTGCAACTATATTTCTGATATTTTAATCAAACTTGTTAAATATTCTAACTTATATTATCAAGATGTTGGATGCATTTAATTAGCAGCAAGATCTATTCATATTAATACTGTAATCTTGTATCTGATTGGCTGAGCTTGTTACCACTCTAAAGACCAAATTCCAATCGGAGTTTTCTCCACTTTAAGCTTATATTATCATTGTTATAGATAGGTTCCATAATATGTGAGATCAGCAATTATTACTGAGATACCATGCATCTGATTGGCTGAACTTGTTACATCTCTAGATCTAGAGACTGTAATTTTCATACAATTTCTATAGAACTCTCTAAATGGGTCTATCTCATCAAGAACTTGGTTGACTTCAGCTATGAGCAAGAGACTGTGCATATTAATTATGCAATTATCTGTAGAACAAATTTTTATAAAGATATAGTAAAATAGGTAAAATCAATATCATATAAAGTTTGGGAGATACTTTACCTAGGTTGTGTTCTTACTGTACTCCATAAGCCTGCTTAGTGAAATGGTCTGCTGTTACATTATGTCAACCAGGTGAATAATATCAGGCCCACTTAGGCCTCATGTTCCATTTTCTTTTAGAGACTTTTGAACTTTTTTAACTTAAACTTTTTTGAGTTGATTAGATTTTCTGGCCAATGTAGCAATTTAAAAATTTTGTGTAGCTCTACAGGTCAAAGACCAGAAGAGCTTATGTGATGGCCCATCATCTGTCGCATGTCATCAGTCGTCCGATATCTGCCATCTGCCAGTCCATTAGCACAAATTGTCGCTACCCATCCTAAACTACTTGGAGGATTGACATGAAACTTTACACACACAATGAACAATAGGTCTAGTTGGTCCTAAATGAAAATGGTGCTGATAGGACATCCAATACAGTCATCACAGCAGCCATCTTGAAAATTTTGTTATCGCTATTCCTCCTGAATGGATGGTCATATGGGGTTTTCACTTAAGGACTTCTTATGATGTCAGGTTGTTCCAAAATGAAAGTGGTGCCAATCTGACATCTAATATGGCAGCCATCATGAAAATCTTTTTATCACTACACATCCTGAATGGAAAGTCATATTGACATGGGGTTTTCACCAGAAAACTTCTAATGATGTCTAGTTGGTCTTAAATGAAAATGGTTCCACTCAAGACATCCATTATGGCTACCATAGTGGCCATCTAGAAAATCTTGTTATAGCTTCTCCACCTGAATGGATGGTCATATCAACATCGGGTTTTCACTAAAAGAGTTCTTATTATGTCTAGTTGGTCCCAAATGAAAATGGTGCCAATTTTACTTCCAGTATGACCACCATAGCAGCTTTCTTGAAAATCCTGTTATTGCTACTCCTCCTGAATGGAAAGTCATGAGATTTTAACCAGATGTCTTATGGTATCTAGTTGGTCTTGAATAAATATTGTACTGATATCCAATATGATTGCCACAGCAGCCATCTTGAAATTCTTATCGCTACTCCTCCTAAACAGAAAGTCGTATTGACATGGTGTTTTTGCCTGAAGACTTCTTAGGATGTCGGGTTGGCACTAAATGAAAATGGTGCCGATCTGACATCCAGTATGGCCACTTTGGGAGCAATCTTGAAAATCTTGTTATTGCTACTCGACCAAAATTGAAAATCATATCGACATGGGGTTTTCACCAGAAGACTAATCATGATATCTATTTGGTCCTGAATGAAAAAGATTCTGATCTGATGTCAAATATGGCTGCCACAATGAACCTATTGAAAATCTTATCACCAATTCTCCAGAATGGATGGTCATATCAACATGAGGTTTTCACCAAAGTTGTCTAATGGTGTCTAGTTTGTCCTAAATGAAAATAGTGCTGAACTTACATCCAATATGGCTGCCACAGTGGCTAATTTGAAAACATTATAGGTCAGTATCAGAGATGGTTTCAGCACTCAGAAATTAAAAAGAAGAAATGGTCTGCTCTTGAATTCCTGTGGAAAAAAATGTGGACAGTAGAGTATTAGTCCCTTTGATGGACTCTTTTTTCTTTTTTTTTTTTTTCCTTTTCTTTTTTTGTTGAGCCTGCCATGGCAGAACTTTGACATTGACATTTTTATGTGGTCAGTTGGCCACAGAATTGTGTTACTGGGTATGTTGATACATCTTGATATGTATAACACCAATTGACCAAAAGCTGGGGGGGCAAGATCAACACGCAGGTCATTGCCAGCTTCTTTATATATTTGTGAACATTTTTAAAGAAAAAAAAACACTTGAGGTAGACACATTAAATTTGATATATGTATTCATACCTATATATTCTGATTAAATTTTCAGGCCATTACAAAGATATTTTTTTTAAAAACACATTTTTGAACTTTTTGGGGGACAAAATCCTTATCGGCACAAATTAGCAAACACCATTTTAAGGTAGACAAATTAAATTTGATAGACGTATTTGTATTTATACCTATATATCCTGATTAAATTTGATAGACATTTGTATTCATACCTATGTATACTGATTAAATTTGATAGACATAATTTTATTCATACTAATATATCCTGATTAAATTTGATAGACATATTGTATTCATACCTATATATCCTGATTAATTTGAGACATATTGTATTCATACCTATATATCCTGATTAATTTGGTAGACATATTGTATTCATACCTATATATCCTGATTAATTTTATAGACATATTGTATTCATACCTATATATCCTGATAAATTTAATAGACATATTGTATTTATACCTATATATCCTGATTAATTTGATAGACATATTGTATTCATACTTATATATCCTGATTAATTTGATAGACATATTGTATTCATACCTATATCCTGATTAATTTAATAGACATATTGTATTCATACCTATATCCTGATTAATTTGATAGACATATTGTATTCATACCTATATCCTGATTAATTTGATAGACATATTGTATTCATACCTATATATCCTGATTAATTTGATAGACATATTGTATTCATACCTACATCTTGATAAATTTGATAGACATATTGTATTCATACCTATATATCCTGATTAATTTGAGACATATTGTATTCATACCTATATCCTGATTAATTTGATAGACATATTGTATTCATACCTATTTATCCTGATTAATTTGATAGTCATATTGTATTCATACCTATATATCCTGATTAAATTTTCATGCCATTAGAAAGATTTTTATATTTATTTATTTTTTATATTATTTTTTTTGTTTACACATTTTTGAACTTTCTGGACCTTTTTTGAACAAAATCCTTATTGGCACAATTTAGCAAAAAACATTCTAAGGTAGACAAATAAAATTTGGCATGCATGTTTGTAGGCATATATATATGACTTGATTCGATTTTCATGCCATTATAATAATTTTTCAAAATGTTCTTCATTTTAAAAATGTTCATACTTTGATTCTTTGGTAAGTGGTTTTGATTTTACAAGATTAAAACTCAGGAACCTTCTGTGTCACATGCCTAACAAAATTTAATTTTATTCACCTTTCTAGGTATTTCCTTTTCTGTCATGTACCAATGTCAACGAATGACATTAATGGGACATATTTTTTGGTTTTAGAAATAAATCCCTTCTGGTTCTAGTTAATTCTTCTTAAACCTGCTAATTTTGTTCACTTCTATGTGTTTGGTTGCACCTCTCTTTGGATTTAGGAAAATATAACTGGAAATTGAAATGTAGTATTCTGGAGAATAGGGTGTGCAAAAGAATGATTCCTTTATATGTTCACCATGCCTAATCAGTGTCAGTTTGATTATAACCAGGTATCTGAAATTTGTGCACTCAAGTATTTTTCCTTTGTTACATATTTGCCACATATTATTATAAAAGCTGCAGTAAGTGTCATTAGTAATTGTATTCTTTTTTTCTTCTTCAGTCTTTCATTGCAGAGTCCATGTTTATTATGGCTACAATAATTCATCTTGGAAAATCAGGACTGGCCACCAAGGTAATACAATAAAGTTATAAATATTAGCCTGTGCATAATAACAAAATCTACCCTCCTGCTACTTGACTTTAACTCTCCTTCACTTGAACTGAAGATTTCACTTTTACATAATGTAACAATATTGTCTGAATATGCCAGTTGTTATTCACCCAATAGACACTATATATATATATATATATATATATATATATATATATATATATGGAGAGAGAGAGTCATATATAACTTTGTGACAGAAATTATGTTTTAAGGTGGCTTTTGATTTTGAGCTATCAGTTTATTATATCGTGATACCCGGTCTGTCTTTCCATAACCACCTTTACTGCTGGGTGAAAATTCAGGAAACTTTGTATTTATGTTGCCCTTGGAGTATCCATCTGCAAGAGGGGTGTCATTCTTGGCTCTCATACATGAGTTTCCTGGGAGGTCATACAAGGTCAGAGTTAAATTTTTTTAGTTACAATGTCATTTTCAAATACTTTTTTATATATGCATGGAAAGTCATATTGACATCGTGTTTTCACCAGAAGACTTCTTATGATGTCTAGTTGGTCCTAAGTGAAAATGGTACCCATCTGATGTCCAATATGGCCACTTTGGCAGCCATCTTGAAAATCTTCTTCTTGCTGCTCCTCCTGAACATAAAGTCATATCGATATGGGTTTTCACAAGAGACTTCTTATGATGTCTAGTTGGTCCTGAATGAAAATGGTGCCGTTCAAACATCCACTATTGCCAACTCCGTGGCCATCTTAAAAATATTATTGCAACTCTTCCTGAATGGATGGTCATATCAGCTTAGGGTTTTCACTAAAAGACTCTTATGGTGTCTAGTTGGTCCTTAATGAAAATGGTGCTGATCTGACATCCAATATATACATGTGTTACCTTTATCTTTTATTAGAGAGATATATATATATATATATATATATATATATATATATATATATATATATATATTTACAGAATTTTAAAGTCCATGCGTTTTATGTTTTGTCTTCTTGTTCTTCATGTTTACCCTTATTTAGAAGGGTTTATATAAATTTTTTTATGAATGAATTTTACATTTTTTGAACTTCACCTTTAGTTAGCACCATATAGTCACTGTTGTGCTTAAAACGCTACAACATACATACATACTGACATACACTATGGCCAGCATGGTAGCGAGCTTGAAAATCTTTATATTGTTACTCATCCTTAACGGAAAGTCATCAACGTCGGGTTTTCATCAGAAGACTAATTATGATATATTGTTGGTGCTAATTGAAAAAGGTGCCAATCTGACCTCAAATTATGGTTACTATACCATCTTGAAAATTATGTTATTGCTACTCCTTCTAAATGGAAAGTCATATTAACATGGGGTTTTCACCAGAGACTTCTTATGGTGTCTTGTTGGTCCTGAATGAAAATGGTGCTGATCTGACATCCAGTGTGGCCAACATGTCAGCTGTTTTGAAAATCTTGTTATCACTACTCCTTCAGACATGGGGTTTTCACCAAAAGACTTTTTATGATATCAGGTTGGTCCTAAATGCAAATGGTGCCAGTCTTATATGAGATACGGATGCCATGATGGTCATCTTGAACAAACTTGTTATAACTACTCCTCCTGAATGGATGGTCATATTGGCATGCGATTTTCATCATAAGTCTTCTAAGGCCCTCACCTTTACAGATCACTCACATCTCTCCTCTGTCCACGTGAGTTCAAGTCTCGGCTCAGCCAACGTGTGTATGTGAAAAAGCTTGCCAGTAACTTCTCATGGGTCTGTGGTTCTTCCAAATATGCTGGCCGCCATGTATAGCCTATCATGTGCTGAAAAATGACATTAAACCCACAAAACCAACCAAGTCAATCTAATGATGTCAAGTTTGTCCTAAATGAAAATGATGCTTTTCTTATATCCAATAAGGCTGCAACACTTGCTAATTTGAAAATTTTGTATTCAAGAATACCAGAGATGGTTTTAGCACTTGGTTGTTAAACACACAGCAGTTAAAAAGAAGAAAGAATCTTATCTTCAAATTCCTGGAAATTCCAGTTGAGTGTCAGTTCCTTCAAGGGACTCTTGCGTTTTAATTAGAATCTAATCTTTCAGCATAAAAAGCAATTTCCAAAATTAGCATTGGTTGAGATGTTCATATGGGTATAGGGTAACACAGTGATGGGTTTAGATGCTTGTATGGGTATAGGGTAACACAGTGATGGGTTTAGGTGCTTATATAGGTACAGGGTAACACATAGTGATGGGTTTATATGGGTACAGGGTAACACATAGTGATGGTTTTAGATGCTTATATGAGCACAGGGTAACACATAGTGATGGGTTTTGATGCTTATATGGGTACAGGGTAACACATAGTGATGGGTTTATATGCTTTTATGGGTACAGGGTAACACAGTGATGGGTTTAGATGCTTATATGGGTATAGGGTAACACAATTATGGGTCTAGATGCTTATATGGGTATAGGGTAACACAGTGATGGGTTTATATGCTTATATGGGTACAGGGTAACACATAGTGATGGGTTTTGATGCTTATATGGGTACAGGGTACACTGACAGTTTTAGATGCTTATATGGGTATAGGGTAACACATAGTGATGGGTTTATATGCTTATATGGGTATAGGGTAACACAGTGATGGGTTTATATGCTTATATGGGTACAGGGTAACACATAGTGATTGGTTTATATGCTTATATGGGTATAGGGTAATACACAGTGATGGGTTTAGATGCTTATATGGGTATAGGGTAACACAGTGATGGGTTTATATGCTTATATGGGGTATAGGGTAACACAGTGATGCGTCTAGATGCTTATATGGGTATAGGGTAACACAGTGATGGGTTTATATGCTTATATGGGTATAGGGTAACATAGTGATGTGTCTAGATGCTTATATGGGTTATAGGGTAACACAGTGATGGGTTTAGATGCTTATATGGGTATGGGGTAACACAGTGGTGGGTTTTGATGCTTATATGGGGTATAGGGTAACACAGTGATGCATCTAGATGCTTATATGGGGTATAGGGTAACACAGTGATGCATCTAGATGCTTATATGGATGTAGGGTAACACATAGTGATGGGTTTATATGCTTATATGGGGTATAGGGTAACACAGTGATGGGTTTAGATGCTTATATGGGGTATAGGGTAACACATTGATGCATCTAGATGCTTATATGGGTATAGGGTAATACACATTGATGGGTTTATATGCTTATATGGGGTATAGGGTTAACACAGTGATGCATCTAGATGCTTATATGGGGTATAGGGTAACACAGTGATGGGTTTAGATGCTTATATGGTTATAGGGTAACACAGTGATGGGTTTATATGCTTATATGGGGTATAGGGTAACACAGTGATGCATCTAGATGCTTATATGGTATATAGGGTAACACAATGATGGATTTAGATGCTTATATGGGTATAGGGTAACACAGTGATGCGTCTAGATGCTTATATGGGTATAGGGTAACACAGTGATGGGTTTAGATGCTTATATGGGTACAGGGTAACACTGATGCGTCTAGATGCTTATATGGGTATAGGGTAACACAGTGATGCGTCTAGATGCTTATATGGGTATAGGGTAACATATCATGATGGGTTTAGATGCTTATATGGGTATAGGGTAACATATCATGATGGGTTTAGATGCTTATATGGGTATAGGGTAACACAGTGATGGGTTTAGATACTTATATGGGTATAGGGTAACACATAATGATGGGTTTAGATGCTTATATGGGTACAGGGTAACACATAGCGATGGGATGGTTAATATGAAGACAGTGAATTTGTAAAGCTGGGTGTACAAAATGCTTTTGGGAATACCACTATAATTCTGTTCAGGAGAAATTAGGTCATATTGACTCAGTTTCCATGCAGAAACAGGTGTATAATCCAGGCAAAGTTCACTGGCATATTTTCATGACTCCGCAAAGACAAGTTATGTCCAATAGACAAGATGTTCCTGATAAGTTAGTGTCACTTGGGAGCAAGTAGATCTTGTAATTTGGAGTTTTAAAGGAAGGTAACTATTTAAGAGGGTAAATGACAGTTTAGAAAATTTGACACTGGCTTGGTTTGAGAAATGGCTATTAATGGGAGGTGGCCATTATCGGTGGTTGGACTATCAAACATCTTGACAAAAAAGAGTGATTTAATTTTAGCAACTTGTTGGGTAAACTGTCCATTACTTTTCATCTGTAGTTTTTGAAAGCCATGATCAGATAATGTTATTATTTCATAACTTCTGTACCACACAGTCCATCACAGATGATGATCTGGACCGCATTGCAACCTGCCTACGTGTACTGTCAGAGCAGACTCCACTGATGAATGAGATTTTCAACCGCTCATGTCGGCAATCTCTGTCCCTCATGTTGGCAGCCAAACAGGCTGAGGAGAAAGAGATGCAAAGGGTAAGAACTTGTTCACATTTCTGATCCATGTCTTGTATGTGAAGTGTATGTGAGACATGGTTCAAAATTTTCTGAAGGTATTGATATTTGCATCAGTTGTGTCAATGTAAATATATTACATTTAGCTCCATTATGGTACCTCATAAAACTTTGTGAAGCATTCATCTTGATGCAGAAAACTAAATGTTGGTGGAACTGTTGCATTTATATTACATCACTGGGGCCTCAAGTAGAAAGCCTCTTTAATAGTACACATACAAGCAAACAAATATTACTTCAGACATACAACTCCAGTCATGACTGTCCAGTTTTGAAAAACTTTTCCATTGATATTTATTCCTAACAAAATTTCAGGAGAAATAAAAATAAGCAGGGAAGATGTTTTAAGTTTCTATGGGTATACTTTTTCTCTATGATTTAAAAGTAAAATTCCTTCAAACCAACTGGTTGTTAATTAATATTAAGTGAAATTTGTATTATAGTGACATGTGCATACAGATTATCTATTGAAGGTAACATTAGAAAAATACAAAGATTAAAAATACCACTCAACCTAATGGGTCTACAAGTCATTTTATTACATGTACATTTTAAATATTTAGTGCAGATTTGAAAACAATCTTATTAAAAAAAAAATGCTCATCTTTTTTAATGTTGCAGACATTCACTTTGTATTTAAAGGCTGTGCAAAAGAGTGTTTAATAGATTGTTTGCCTCTATCTTTTTGTATTGCAGGCTGCAGAGAAGAAGGTGGTGAAAGTTCATGCTGATGACCCAATCTCTTTCTCTCAGCTAATTAACAGGGATGAACTAGGAGCAACTGAGGTAACATGACTTTGATGTTGTATCATAACTTGTATTACATTTATATGTCTTTTTTATTGCACTTACACAGATGTGTGACATTGTATAGTTTTGCCAATTTGATGTAGACCATGCTCATTTACAGATGTTAGACAAATCCACTGTCTGATTTTTTTATGCCCACCTCAGCAGTAGTATAGCATTTAGTGTTACCTTGTCTGTCCTTCACACCTTGGTTAGGTTTTGCATTCATGCAAGTTTTCAGGCACTGGTGGGGCATCCATGTTACATAAACATTTCTTGTTGAGTTTATAAAGCCATCAATCGTTTTGATACATGCATTCTTTCCTGCGGCCCTAGTTCTTCCTACTTTTTTATTTACGTAGCCCTACTTTATCCCTACTTTTTCACAAAGGGTTGCTGGAAAGACTGCATGGTGTTGTATTAAAGCACAAGCAAGGTGATTAATTCTGTGACATGCTCGCTGAATCTTTTGACCTTGGATTCAAGGCCATACATTTTACAGCAATGCTGGAATCGTGGGCTTGACAAGCAGGCCCAGGCCTTGTTAACTTCTGTGACCATAAGGCCAAGTGAGCTTTTATTATGGTCCTGCATCCAGCGAGTGTCATCCATTAACATGAGTTTTTTTAAGCTTCTCAAAAACCACTAGATAAATTTCAACCAAACTTAACAGAGATCATCCTGGTATGAAGGGCTTTCAGGTTTGTACAAATGATGCTGATAAACCATAAAATATGGACACTGTTACTAAAAATAGAAAATCCAACTTCTAAAAAACTACTCAATAGAATTTCACTAAATTTGACAGAAAGCATCCTGGCATGAAGGGTTTTCAAATTTATACAAATAATGCTAATCCATCATCAAAATGGTTGCTGTTAATAAAAATAGAAGAACATTTAAACAACTTTATTGTTGAAAACTGCTTGTTGCAGAATTTGACCAACTTTGACAGAAAGCATCCTGGTTTAACGGCTTTTCAATATTGGAAAAATTATGCTGATGTGCAAATCAAATATGGAAGAAAATACAAAATATGGGGAAACCTGAAAACAGTTTTTTTCATAAAATATGCAATCCAACAACATTATTAGAACTTTCTACAGAAAGCATCCTGCTAACCCAGATTTCTTCATTTCTCTCCATTTTATAGCAGAATTCCACTTTTCTTCTGACCTGAGATTTTCCTGAATGTGGTCCATTTTTTTATATCTCCAATCCGGTTTTCAAATAATGGTCTGTCCGGTCCCATTCAACAATGATCCTTATAATAGTATTCATTCCATATATTATTTAACAGATGATTGCTATAAAGAGCTTTCTGATTGGTGAAAAGTTTGTTCTTGTCCAATGAATCTTTGTGTAACGGAAACTGATGGAAATAACCATGCTTGCCAAACATGGCATCTCGAATTATCGATGGAGACACGGACACAAAAAGTTTGAATAAAGGTTTGAAAAATGTGTGGGAATGGCTTGAACGCAAAGTCTATGGGAATGTAGTTGGTCAATTTGTAAGAAAATTGAATGCCAGAGAGCTAGAATTTTTTGATCTTTGCCAGAATGATTTGAACTACTATTACCAACTCTACAGTAGTGTCTAACGTGTTAAACGAGAAGGAATTGGATCAGTATGATTTGGAAGTTAGAAAATTACAAACTGATTCGCTTCCAGAATTTAAGAAGGGACAATGTATAGATCACTGCTGGGGAAGTGATGATATTGTTGCCAGATACATGTGTCTATCAAAGATGGTCATGTCTTTACTGAGTTTTCAATGTCATGAAAGATATTATTAATTCCAAATAAGGGAGGACAAACATAGAAAGCTACAACTCTGTGCAGAGCATCAAATAAAGTCTGAAGGCATCAGGAAAAAGTGCATTACAGTATTTTAAGAAAGATTTCTTACATGAGAGGGCAGATGCAACCTTGTGTCAGAATATGCAAACTGCATGTAGAAATACAAGGAGGAGTTTAAAAGGAAAAATAAAATCTTGTTGAGAATGAAAAGAAAAAATTGAACATTAAGCCCACAACATCATTGGTTACAAAAAGGAAAGCAGAAGAAATCTTTGCCAAGGCTGCAAAAAAAGCAAGACTAGCACATCAGTATCAGCAGGTTGTGTCCAAGGGGAGGGGGGGAAGACAAGTGAATTTATGCGAATATTTGTATATAGTTGATGTATATAATTAAAAAGTGTGATATACATGTAATATGTGCTGCAAAAATTAAGAAATTATTGTGACTGAATTAATATGTGAACACCGACATGCACATGTAATAACTTCACCACTAATATTTTTGGAGAAGTTGATTTGACAATGAACACTGTAAAATTCTTCAAGTTTTGTTTAAAGTTGAGCAAGTTTGTTATTTTTCAATGATTTTTTTGTTGTTGTTGGGATGAAGTAACAACTTTGCAAAATATTATGATAATAAGGGCCACCAGGAGCAGTTTTGTATGCTCTCAGAGTCTAAAATGCATTTTTGGTTGGGGGTCTTCTGCCCCCTAGACCCCCTGATCAGGGGGTCCCCCCCCCCTCGAGACCCTGCAGGGGGAATGACCCCCCCCCCCCCGACCCCCCATCACAATTTCAGTTTTTTCTCTACAAGGAACAAAATCATGTCCGTTTCTTGGCCAACTGCTCTTGCATTTAGCAATTAGGAAGATATCAGCCAGGTAAATAATCTCAGGCTCACTTGGGCCTCTTGTTACCCATTTAATTGATTGATTAATTGATTGGTGTTTAATGGCACATCAACTCAAAACATAGCAGGTAATATTGTTCTGAGGCAGTAGAAATTAAGTGCCTTGTCTGGAGACATACCACAGTGATCTCCCATTGAAAAGGATATAGATAAATGACCAGAGATGCTGCCAGGCCGCGGGATCGCGGGTTTCTCGCAAAAGTGATAGAGAGTCACGCAACTTTTAAAAGCCAATGGGGGAAAGATCGTGTAAGTTATCTGTGCTTCCCGCGATTTCTCGAACCCAATGCGCGACTTGTTTATTTTTTGTTTTTTAATTAGGATGATCAGATCGTCTTTTTTGACTTTTCTCCATGATCTCAATTAATCCTATATTTATGGAGAATATTGTTTGAATGCAAGCACCTTTATGATGGAGATCTGTTGGGAGTATTGCAGAAACTATGGAGGTATTCCGATTGAATTGTTTCCTGGTGCTGTGTAGTAAATTGATCCATCGATCGAAATGTCTAAAGCACGACAGTAGTGTGTTATGTTGAAACAAAATATAACAGATTTCTTTAGGAAACTCAGCAAGATGGAAAGATCATCTGTTAAGGATGAAACTAGGGAGGATGAAATATCTGATGGTTTGTTGCCAACTGAACATAGCGCAGAAAGCTGTGATACAGAAATAACCGGCATGATGTCGTTTACTACGGTTTAGGCTATGCAGAAATTCTGATACATCGACAAAAATATCCAAGGAACAACATGCCTGAATTGTGGAAAATTGTGTTTTGGATACCTGAAAACCAGTTCCCAAAAATATTCAGACTGGTCATAATTGCAGCAGTTCTTGCCTTTACGAAAAACTGATTGTGAAAGGTGATTCAGTTCTCAAAGCAAAATTCACACTACTCGGCGAAATAGGGTAACCACAGACCTTTAAAACTCTGTCACTGTAGTAAGAAAATGTCAGAATATCTGAGAACAAAACAAAATAAAATCCTATAAAGATATATAATTCGGATTAAGTATTTTTTTTCCCCATTTTTTTTCTCTAAGATATTCTGACATTTTCCTACTACAGTGATAGAGTTTCAAAGGCCATTGTTGCTAACATCTGAAACAATAAATAAACTGATGACTATACAGATGTGTGTGGTCCAGTAAATTATTTTCAGTTTGCAAAGCCATATTTGAAGGGCAGTGATAAGAAACAAAGAAGAATATTTACCAGCTGAGCAACAATTAGGTATGCAGCTACCTTATACATTTATTGTCAAAGAAGTGATACAAAATCATTAAATGCTTGTTTTAAATTAGGTGTTTCTGCACCTTATAATAATGTTGTCACCCATCTTCTACCATTCAGCTTAGTTTACCCTTGCCCCCCTCCCCCGATGATCCCCCCCCCCCCTCTGAGGGTAGGTGTGGGGGACCTCCCCCTCTTAAGAAAATTTCTGGCAGCATCTCTGAATGACAATTACATCCAGAAAAATAAATAATGTTAATTTTATTTTAATGGTTGTGTATTTAATTGATCCTGTTATTTGATTTCAGAACATGTTTGAGCTGACTCTTTCACAAGCTCTTGGTATGACCAACAAAAAAGAGGCAGATCCTCTTGGGTCATCTAAGCTGAACAAGGTACAGAAAGATTTACTTCTTTGTTGCATGCTTTTACTCTTAGATTTTTTTCAATGCCCATATCAGCCATTTAAATTGAGAATGAAGAAGAAAAATAGCTGTATAATTAAGATAACATAATTCTTCTCTGATAATAGATTGATATCGTAATTTCTTGTTAAGGATTATTCAGTGAATTCTATGACACTTGACTGGCTTCAGTTAAACATCAAAGATAAATGTATGCTACTATGACTTGTTTTGGAGTCAAAGTTGACCTTTCTTTTGACCAGTGGACAATGTAGATAAAACATTCTGCTCACATGTGTTTGATAGCACATTTTGACTGGCTTGAAAGATAATGCTACATTGGTATTGGTTTCTTATGAGCCACTTTTATTATGAGTCACGGATCTTTAAGGTTAATCACTTCTCTCAGCAGCATTAATTTTACTTCATATTTGTCAAGCCTGCCATGGCAATCACATAGACATCCTTGTGCTTGTCTGTTCATCTATGTCTGTCCTTGGCATGCATTAACCTCAATGTTAAGGATTTTTACTTAGCTAAATACAAGGCTGCCTCGACTAAAATGGTACTGATTTATTACAAAATACGTCTTCAGTAGCGAAATTTTTGGCAAACTTGCATACCGTATATACTGGCTTGTAAGTCAAGTCCAACTGCAAAATGCACAGACCTAGATATACCACTGCATAATGTGCCAGCATATCTGGGTCTATGCAGTTTGTTAGGAGTAATTAGTAGAACAAACAACATAGACCCTAATCTGCTGGCGCATTATGCAATGGCAGATCAGGGTATATGGACTTGACTTTTAGACAAATATATACAGTATTCTACATTTAAAGTACATAAAAGATTATCAAGATTTTGTAAGTAAATTCTACCTTATTCTTTCTGGTTATTTCAGGTGACCCAGCTGACTGGTTTCTCGGACCCAGTCTATGCAGAGGCCTATGTGAATGTCAATCAGTTTGATATCGTTCTGGATGTTCTTGTGGTCAACCAGACAGCAGACACACTGCAGAACCTGTCTTTAGAACTGGCTACTCTCGGTACTCTCTCACTCTCATCTCTGAACATTATTTTCAGCTTCATTACATTAAGATTTGGCTTCATAGTATGGACTCATCTCCATACTCCGTGGACTCATTGCCATACTCCGTGTTGGCTTCATACTATGGACCCATTTCCATACTCAGTGTTGGCTTCATACACTGGACCCATTTCCATACTCCGTGTTGGCTTCATACTATGGACCCATTTCCATACTCCGTGTTGGCTTCATACTATGGACCCATTTCCATACTCAGTGTTGGCTTCATACTATGGACCCATTTCCATACTCCGTGTTGGCTTCATACTATGGACCCATTTCTATACTCAGTGTTGGTTTCATACTATGGACCCATTTCCATACTCAGTGTTGACTTCATACTATGGACCCATTTCCATACTCCGTGTTGGCTTCATACTATGGACCCATTTCCATACTCCGAGTTGGCTTCATACTATGGACCCATTGCCATACTCAGAGTTGGCTTCATACTATGGACCCATTTCCATACTCAGTGTTGAGGTATAAAGACTATCTAGAATCTGATTTATCCTTTCCTGTGTTCTTCAGTTTTATTTCAAACTAGAATTCTAAAACATGTATCTCGGTGCTTGCCCATTATAACTTTTTACCCTGCAGTTTGAGTCTCATAGGTAGGTCCGTGAGGGAACAAGTACCCAAGGGACAAATGTCAGTTGCACATTTGCATTATCCTTTTCGTGATCAGTAGATAAATGTGCATGGTTATGGAGTGGGGAACTCGATAGTTTTCAAGCTATGACCCAGGAGTTAAGACCCATGGAGGTTAAGGATGGACCATGGGGCCAATATATTAGTTGCATGTATACATTTGTCTTTCCATGCCCTGTAAATGTATATCTGGTTATAAGGTGGGGATCTCAGTAGTTTCCAAGTTATTACCCAGGGCTAAGTCCCTGTGTTATATGTACCCCAGGGTCAATGTTAGGGCCATAATTTGGGAACTGCAAACTCTCTCTCACTATAACATGGTAGCAGTAGTTGGGTTCTTTAAATACCTCTGTTTCTATAGTGGCAGGAAGTAGGAAGCCTCCTTCTCTTCTCCAGTGGACCATCTCTGATGCTGGGAGGGATCAGTGGCACTTCCCAGTTCAAGGAAATCGGCAGCACACCAGTACTTGGAGGGATCAGTGGCACTTCCTATTTTAAGGAAGTCGCCAGGACAGGATTCCAGGAGGGATCAGATGCACTTCCTGGTTCAAGGAAGTCACAAGCACCCATGAGCAAGTCACACTTTTCTGGCATTAGGAAACTAGGGGTCTAGATCGTTGGAGGAATAGAGTTTCATGAATAGGGACTCCTCGAGACGATCTTTATAGCCTGATTGGTCATTGACTGGGCAACAGGTGATAGCACCAGGTGGGGCAACTGATACTTGTCACCAGGCACCAGGCACTTTATCGATTAGGCATCACATCAGGATCAGATGTCAGGGATGAAGACCTCCACAACATCATCCCTGGCATCAACCTGTCTCCTCTAGGGAAAGGGACTGGGTCAACACCCTCCCTTTCACTATGTTCCCATCAAACCCCTATGAGACTTGGTGACTTCCACAACCATTTGATGAGTGTAAAATGTCTCCTTTTCCCTCCATGGCACCATGGATGAGTTTTCCATGGCTCCATTGGTCAGGTTGTAGGCCCTCTCCTAGTCTCCTCCGGCATTTTTATTGAAGGAAAAGTAGGGGCAGCATCCTCCAGCATCAAGATAGGATTACCAATCCCTTTCTTCAAGGACAAAAGGAAACAATAGTCTTGTCTTGCCCCATCAGCAGAGACAAGACAATGAACTCACTATTATGGTGAACTCAGACGTGTTCGAGGAGGCCCCAGTTGTTTCATTTTGTTCTCCTCCTCTAGTGTCCTTATCTCCATCCCACCCCACTGACCAGGCAACAGAAGATGGAGAAGTGTGGACCTTTGATAAGGCAGCAAACTTCACCACCATCTTCCCATAGGATCCTCTCCAGTTTGGAGATGTTTTTGAGAGACTCATAAAATCTTATCTTCTGCTGCTTCTCGATTAGCTATGGTAAGGGGTATAGTGCAGAAGTTGACACCAGACCAAGAAGCAGCCAGGCAGCAGAGGGATTGGTCATTCCCCTCTTCCACCCTGTTGTCCCCTTGTTTCAATAGATAGCTATGAGGTGCATTCACCTGCTTGGCCACTCATGTTTTTTGCTGTGGTTTTGTGGGTGGAATGCCATTTTTCAGAACATGATAGGCTATATGTGGCTGCCAGTATATTTGGTGGAGGAAGAATCTGGAAAAACCATGGGAATAATCACTCATGGGAAGCTACTGGCAAGCTTTCTCACACACCCACATTGACCAAGCCAAGACTGCAACCCATGCACACAGAGGTGAGATGTCAGTGATCTGTAAAGGCGAGTGCCTTAGACAACTCGGCCACCTGGGGCCCCCTAGCCACTCCGGAGCATCCCAGGTGGGGATATCAGTGTGGACCTGAACCTGCATTCCCATCAAGTTGCTTGAAGCTATTGAGCTTAAAGCTTGAACACTGGTTACTATATCTTCACAGGCTGATCTTTTTGCAGTGGCCTCCTTCAACCTTTTGAAGGAGGAGTGTTTGTCAGCAAGCTGCCTTGAAGTTATTTTAGGGGCAGCCGCCATTACAATGGGGCACTTTCAATGCCAGTGGCACTTTTGGTGGAGCTTGTCCACCTTCATATGTTTCACTGTAACACAACAAAGATTTGTTGAGGGTGGCTTCACCAGACATGAGGTGTTTATTTTGGAGATGCAGCAACTTGTCCCTATAGTGACCTCTCAACATGATTTGTTAGTCCAAGAGGTTTATGGTTCCCCTAACTAATTGTTTTAAGCAGGAGTCCAAACAGAACCACCAGATCCAATTTAAAACTCCTTCTTGCCCTTCATTCATAAAACAGGGTCGTTGGATGGGCCAGGTCAGGAAGACTATGGATTTCTCCATCCTCCATAAGAATCAACCCCTCACTTGCTAAGTCCCTCTCCTCCTAACATCCCAGTTGGTGCCATACTAGGCCTCTTTTCAGCAGCCTGGTGGGACCTAATGGCCGATGTATGGGTCCTCTCCACAATAAGAGAGGGACACTGGTTTTGCTTCCAGGACCCTCCACTGGATTCACCAGACCAATTTGGAATCTAAAAAAGGGGGCAGTAGAGAAGGTTATAAATACTCAAAGTCTGGGATTCTATTCCCTTATCTTCCTGGTTCTGAAGAATTTCATCTCATCCTGAGCTTTACCTGAAGATATCAGCACATGAGATTATAGCCATCTCTCTGAGCCATGTTTTCAAACACAATTGTTCAATTCAATACATGGTTAAGGCATTCAACTAGTACATATAGTTGACTTTCTCCAGTTTTTACCTTCAGAGTTTAGCCTCGCAGAGAAGAGAGCTGAATCTGATTTGATGTGCATGCTATGAATGCACAGCTGTGTTAGCCAACCTGCTGATTTGGCATCTTTTATTTGTGCCAATGGCAAATTTGAGTGTCTTTTACATAGTACGGTATACAATAGCTGACTCAGGATGAATGCGATAGTAGCTATTAAGTGAAAAAATACAGATTGTAGCTACAAGTTTCAGCAATGTCACACTTGAATAAAATAGTTTTACAAATCATGAAGCTAGTGAATATTGAAAGAAGATATTTAATAGTTTGTACAGACATTTTTAATGTGTCCAAGGTGTGACTACAATATATCTGAAATCACCATATAATGAAGAGTGTTATAATGAAGGAGAACTGTACTGAGATCCCTACTCTATAACATAATATACACTTTTGGGCATAAAAAGACAAATTTATACATCTGATATTGGCCCCTTTGGTCCATTCTTGCCTTCAGGGACTTTGCCAAGGGGCTCAAATGTAGTGGTGGTTGTCAAAATGTGGAAGCATGGGGATATGCATTTTTCAAACACAGAATTCTAGTTTAGTTTTTAAAAAAATTGGAATCATTTACATGCTTGATAAACATCTCATGGCTGTTCTGTTTTGGATTCACTTCAAAGTAAAAGGATATCGCTATCTTTGTTACCGTATATACTCGCATATAGGCCGGGTCCAAATGCAAACAACATAGACCCTGATCTGCCGTCGCATAATGCGCCGGCAGATCAGGGTCTGTGTTGTTTGTTCTACTGATTAGTCCTTACAAACTTCACAGATCCAGATCTGCCAGCACATTATGCGATGGCAGATCTGGGTCTATGCAGTTTGCAGTTGGTATCGGATTATACACGAGTATAGACGTTACCTACCAACACAACAGTAGGTCAAGGAAAGTAATCTATATCTTTACCTGGTTCTTCTATTAGCAATGCTTTATCCTTCATGAGATAATTTATATTATATCACCTTCAATGTACCACTGGTTTGTAACATTATTATTTAGGATTTCTTGATTGTTTTTAATTGAGACATTTTCTTTTTCATCAATAGGTGACCTGAAACTGGTAGAAAAGCCACAGCCCCTCACCATGGCCCCCCATGATTTCTGCAACATCAAAGCCAATGTCAAGGTGGCCTCCACAGAAAATGGGATCATATTTGGCAACATTGGTGAGGTTATATTCTGAGATAATGAAAGGAGATACAATACATTTTTAGATCACCTGCCCATAATTCCAAGTGAGCTTATGGTATGGTCTTTCATCTGTAGCAATCATCCTTTCACAGTTGTTATTTACAGCTTCTCAAAAACTGCGTGACAAATTTGCACATAAGTTTACAGGGGTCATTCTGGCACTAGGGCATTTCAGATTTGTTCTGTGGATGAAAAAAATCTTTAAACAACTTCTTCAGAAAAAAATCGCAGATAGAACTTTGACCAAATTTGACAGAAAGCATCCTGGCATCAGGGTCTTTCAAATTTTTTTCAATTATCCTGATCTGCCATCAAATATGGCCACCACTACTAAAAATACATAAACATTGAAATGACTTCTCAAAAACTGTCTATCAGAATTTGACCAAATTTGAGCGAAAGCATCCTAGTATGAAGGTCTTTCAAATTTGTTCAAATAATGCTGATCCATCATCCAAAATGGCCACCATTACTAAAAGAAATGAAAAACTTTTAAACAGAATTTCATAAACTGTTGAACAGAATTTGACTAGATTTTAAAAAAAGCATCCTGACATGAAAGTCTTTCAAATTTTTTTTTAATGTTGTGGTCTGCCATCAAATATACCTGCCATTATTAAAAAATAGGAAAACCTTTAAGCAACTCCTTCTAAAAAACTGCTCAACAGAATTTGACCAAATTTGACAGGCAGCATCCTGGTATCAGATTTATTCAGATGATGCCAATCCATCATCAGCCACCATTATTAAATATAGATGAACCTTTACATGACATCTCACAGAATATGACCAAATTGAACATAAAGCATCATGGCATAGAGGTCTATACCATTTTTTTTTACAGATGATGCCAACTCACATTCAAATGTGACCACTGTTACTCGTAATAGAAAAATGCAAATATGACTTCCTCTGCAAAACCACTCAGCAATCTTTGACAAAATTGAGAGGAATCATCCTGGCATAGAGGGCTTTCAATTTTTAACAAATGATACTGAGTTACAATCAGATATGGCTGCCATTATTAAAAACAGAAAAATCTTTAAATGACTCTCTTCTCAAAAACCACTCTTCAGACTTTTACCAACTTTAACATAAAGGCCTTTTTAATTTGTGCAAATGATGCCAACTTTGACAGAAAGCATCCTGACATATAGGCCTTTTTAATTTATACAAATGATGCCAACTTTGACAGAAAGCATCCTGACAGAAAGGCCTTTTAAATTTGTACAGATGATGCCAACTTTGACAGAAAGCATCCTGACAGAAAGGCTTTTTTAATTTATACAAATGATGCCAACTTTGACAGAAAGCATCCTGACAGAAAGGCCTTTTTAATTTATACAAATGATGCCAACTTTGACAGAAAGCATCCTGACAGAAAGGCCTTTTAAATTTGTACAGATGATGCCAACTTTGACAGAAAGCATCCTGACAGAAAGGCCTTTTAAATTTGTACAGATGATGCCAACTTTAACAGAAAGCATCCTGACAGAAAGGCCTTTTAAATTTGTACAGATGATGCCAACTTTAACAGAAAGCATCCTGACAGAAAGGCCTTTTAAATTTGTACAGATGATGCCAGTCTGCCATCAGATACAGCTACAATTACTTAATATAGAAGAAAAAAAAACTTTAAATGATTTCTCAGAAAATGCTCAGCAGAATTTGACCAAATTTGACACAAAAGCATTCTGACATTAACGGCTTGCAAATTTATACAAGTGATGTTGATTCGCCATCAAATCTGGCCACCAATACTATAAGTAGAAAATCCTTTGAATGTCTTTTCAAAAACCACTCAGCAGAATTTGACCAAATTTGACAGAAAGTATATTGGCATGAAGAGCCTTTAAGTTGATACAAATGATGATATTTCCAATGAAATTTGGCTGTTGCTGCTAAAAAAAAAATTAAAAAGAGACTTTCCTAGCTTTTTCTAAAAATCTGCTAAACACAATTTGAACAATTGTGACAAAAAGGGTCTAAGTAAGGAGGCCTATCATTTTTATAGAAATTATGCCAACCCACCATCAAATATGGGCACCATTACTAAATTTAGAATAAAAGCATTTACACAACTTTATCTAAAATTCACGCTTAACAGAGTTTGATGAACTCTGACAGAAACTGTTCTGGTATTGGGGCCTTTCAGTATCTTACAAAAGATGTTGATGTGCTATCAGATGTGGATGAAAGTATAAAAACTGGAGAAACCTTGAAACATTTGTGTGCAGAGCATATGCAATCAACAGCATTGGAATAAATTTATACCTGAAGCAACCCACTGACCCAGAGTTTTTGGCCAACTGCTCTTGCATTTGGCTATTAGGCAGATGTCAGACAGGTGAGCAATCTCAGGACCACATGGGCATTTTGTTTTCTCTCATTCCTATATATGTTGTGTGGATGTGCCTTTATCATCATTTTTAGAAAATGTTCAAAAATTTGACTGGTCAATCGCCCAGGGAAATCATTCCATACATCGCATCTCAGTAAGGTAATATGAGATTTGGTAGTAATGTGGAAAATACTATGGCACCTATATTTGCAGAAACACTTGAAAAAATATGGTTTTAGTTGGTTGCGAGAAATCTAAAGCTTTGTCCGTCAGTCATAATTGCATCTCCAACATTGTGTGTGGTTCTTTACATAAGAGGCTGTGGCAGAGAATAAATTTACAGCTGCAAGATTATTACAAGTTTAATAAGTTTAGACTAAAAGTCACTGATAAATAGATTGTGGATTCTAAGAAGGATTGCTATTTAACTATGAATGTTTGAAAATATTTGATGCTATACTTTATGTTTTTTCTCAGCAATGGCCAGCATTTTGTCAGAAATAAGTGGTGGAGAACAACTTATGGTTTCAGTAGCACCCATTACTGTATAACTGCACATAAAATAACATTTAACCATATATTTTATTTTATTTTAACTAGTGTCTTCAATAAAACCAGGCTGTAGTGTATGCTATTACATCTGCCCATGGCTATTTTTAGATTTGAATCAATTCAATCTATGGTCTTGCATTGCCTATGCACAAATAACTTTAAATACTGTTAATGTTTGTTGTTTGTGCAGGGCTGAGCAAATTGATTTTTCATTCACTTGTCCGAAAATTTTAATCACTTGTCAGAATTTTATGAGATGCATGCACTTTAACCCATAGAAAAAGCAAAGGAAATAATGTACAACTTATTCATTTATTAAAAGAATTAAAGTTTTCAAAAATATAGGCTGATATTATTCATGTTGTTGCATCAGATGGTTTCAGTTTTCCACTGTCCATGTATCTTATATGCACTTTTTTGCTATAATACGGTAGCATCAGTACTTCCATCAGCAAAAATGGAAAGGAATTGACTGGAATTCAGACGTTCCCTAACGTCTTCTCTCAAGACTTGATCAATTGATACAACTAAGTCTCTTGCCCTGAATCTGTTCTTATAATTAGCACCAAGTTCAACAGCGTTCTTCTCCTGGAGTGCACACAGAATATCCATATCAGAAAATTGTTTTCCATAACAGGCTAGATTGTAGCCTGTGTTAAAGAGAGCTCTTTTTTTTCTTCATTTCTGTCTCATTTAGTTCTGAAAGAGCCTTTTCAAGTGTAGTTTCAGCAAGTATAACCTCAGGGATTTTCTACACATGCTGGCTAGTGTCATGCATATACTGTGCTGCATAGGCCTTGTGAGGTCCAGAATTGTCATGAGACTTGATTGGTTCAATCCTGAATTTGTCAGTTCCATTGACAAATACACTAGTTGAATTTTCTACCTGTGCCAGTTTGGGATATTGTTTGCAATAACTGCAAAACATTTTTCCTTCTGAGTCAGTGAATTCAAGCCTGGGATAACTATCAACCAATGCAGCTAAAAATTTCTGTCTCTTAGTAGTGTCATATTTTACATCTGGCATATGTCTCTTTGGAGAAATAGGGACCTCACACTCAGTGACAATCTTATGTTTTACCCCTCCACTTTCACATGAATTTTCATTCTTGGTATCTTCCTTATTAACTTCTTTGTGAAAATAATTTAGTAAACTCATTTTATTCACATAGTAAATATCACCTTGCTTGACAACTACTTCTAAAGTGATCAAAACATACATTTTGTCCTTTAAATATGAACAGAGACGGCTCCTTAATTAGTGTAATTGTTTCACTTCAAATGCAGTATCGGATGTGGAAGTTAATCCTCTGTATAATCAATTAAAAATTAAAGAATCATCACTAAAAATTAATCAGTTCACAAAGGGAATTGACACTAATGTCGGTACATTCATTTAATTGGACTGACTCACTGGATTAAATCAGAGGGTGAGTCATTCGTGAGGATCTGGTTTACATAATACAACGAAGCAGTTTAAAACACTGCTAATTAATCATACCAGCTTTGTTTTGTTTCACGTGTTTTGTTTGGCCAATAATTTTGGTCACTTAGCCCAATATGCAGTCAAGCTGTAATAGAACATGTGTACATACAACAAGTTATCAATGACCACTGGCAGTTGTGATACAGGATGTAAATAAATAGATCAAGAATAGTAGAATCAAGCACACAGTATGCCCAGAGGGCATGGATGGCCAGATAAAGGGATTATGGCATGAAAATAAACACTTGCTCGACTTTATTCAGAAAAGGAGAAAAGCATGAGTCCCGGACTAGCAGCTTGGAAAATTTTACTTGCCTGACTTTGAAAATGAATAGTCCGGGACGTCAGGCTATGGGATTTGCTCAGCCCTGTTGTGCTGAAAATTTGGTGTTTGAGAATGGTAGACGGGAATATTCCAACCTATTTATTTAATTTCATCCTTTGACTTTGGTTCAATGTGAAATGGAATCAAACAGGTTAAAAATTCCCATCCACCCTGATAAAACACCATGCAAATAATAATCCCATGCAAGTGCACTATGTGTAAATGACATAATTTTGCTTATGACATCATGAACGTCATCAATATTTCTTGCAGTTTTAGTATTTAATGACAAATTTTGCAGCCTTAAAACATTATTCCTAACTTTAAATAAATATTTTACCTTTATTTTTGGTTATGTAAACTAAATTTTTTTGTGCTTATTCAAATGGCTTAAAAACTTGTAGAAAATACACAGTATTTCTCACGCTACATCAATACCAGTGACATGCCATTATTTTTCTAACACTATTTCCTTGTGAGAAATGAGAGAACAATAATCCATCATATGCATTTGTGTGGGATGGGGAAATCCCTTGCTTAGGATCTGAATTTGTGTGCAGGAACTCTGCAAAGCCTCATTCCTACCAACAAATTCCTGCCCTCAACTGTGATTTCCTTGTCCCACACAAGCACACATGATGGATTCTGTTTGTCTCAACAGCATTAGTAGAAACCAAGACCAAGGCATCACTTTTAGGACTGCAAGATTTGCAGTGTTATTACCTAGCTTTTGTGAGATCATTGTTTTGAAAGTCATACATGGGAAGAGTGCATCATAATGCTATTTTCAGATGTGACATGGTATTCTTCAGAACTCTTGTTCAGGTAATTTGTTAATGTTCAATATATTTTTTATATTTATACCATACATTTTTTTTTAAAATTTCCATATCAAATCATTATCATTATTTAGTTATATTGTAATATACAAAACTTTATATAGTTACTATATATGATCTTATCTAGTGAAAGAAGTCTTTGTATAGTCACAATATATGGTCTTATCTAGTGAAAAAGTCTTTGTATAGTCACAATATATGGTCTTATCTAGTGAAAAAGTCTTTGTATAGTCACAATATATGGTCTTATCTAGTGAAAAAAGTCTTTGTATAATCACAATATATGGTGTTATCTAGTGAAAGAAGTCTTTGTATGGTCACTATATGGTCTTATCTTGTGAAAAAAGTTTTTGTATAGTCACAATATATGGTCTTATCTAGTGAAAGTAGTCTTGGCTTTTGATATTTCTGATCAAAAGTGAAACATCAGTGTAAATGTTCCAAGAGAGTAGGAAGAAGAAAAAAAGAAAGACACATTTTGTATAGTTGTCTGTATAATTATACAATATTTGTTTTGGGGGTTTTTTGGAGGGGGGGGGGGGAACAAACTAAACCAAGTAGAATAATCAAGTCAGACTTTGAATTTGTAAAATTTGTCAAGCAAGAGACAGAAACTCTTGCTTGAAACTCTTTGAACCAAAAGCTTTCAAAATTTGCTGGAATATTTTATTAAAGCCAAGTAGCAAGGACTGGAAATTTCATGCAGCTATTGTAAATAGCTTCAAAGATAATTGATCTTTGGATCTCAATGGCTAGAGTTAGTTGTCAATTGTGAGTCTCAGTCTTCAAAGTTATATGAAGTCAAGGTCAGTGGATTTTGAGAAAGATTTTGTAGTACAGTCCTACCTCTTTATAACACTTATTCATGATAGCTGTAATCGTGACCTGCATTAGAAGTGAGAGAGCCTTATACTGAGGAATGTTCCAATGACACCATCATAATAGGGCATACAAACACTAAAATATGGTTTTAATGACACCATCATAATAGGGCATACAAACACTAAAATATGGTTTAAATGACACCATCATAATAGGGCATACAAACACTAAAATATGGTTTTAATGACACCATCATAATAGGGCATACAAACACTAAATTATGGTGTAAATGACACCATCATAATAGGGCATACAAACACTAAAATATGGTTTAAATGACACCATCATAATAGGGCATACAAACACTAAAATATGGTTTAAATGACACCATCAAAATAGGGCATACAAACACTAAAATATGGTTTAAATGACACCATCATAATAGGGCATACAAACACTAAAATATGGTTTTAATGACACCATCATAATAGGGCATACAAACACTAAAATATGGTTTAAATGACACCATCATAATAGGGCACACAAACACTAAAATATGGTTTAAATGACACCATCATAATAGGGCATACAAACACTAAAATATGGTTTAAATGACACCATCATAATAGAGCATGCAAACACTAAAATATGGTTTTAAGTGATGTAAAATTATGTTGTAATTGGTTTTAATTCACCAGAAACTACAATTAAGTGAAATAATTCAAGTAGCAATGATAACAAAATTTAGACAGTGGATTAAAGTCCATACCCACATTATAATAAGTTAAGCAGTATACTGAGAGGCTTTATGGTGAGGGACCATTTTGTATATTTAATAAAGCTAAGACTGTCCAATCCTTTTTCAGTATATGACGTATCTGGAGCAGCAAGTGACCGTAACTGTGTGGTTCTGAATGATATCCACATTGATATCATGGACTATATTGTGCCTGCCGCATGCAGTGATTCGGAGTTCAGACAGATGTGGGCAGAGTTTGAGTGGGAGAACAAAGTAGCTGTCAATACCAATGTCTCTGATCTGCATGAGTTCCTTCAGCATGTTATCAAGTGCACCAACATGAAGTGTCTCACTCCAGAAAAGGTGTGTGTGATCATATTTTTACCCAAGTTTAGATTGACTTACTTTAAAGGTTTACTCTCAGAAACATTTTTCTTTTGTTATTAAACTCTCTTCATGCTTAAGATTCCATGTCACATGAACATTTCTGCTTGAACATGTTGCAGGATTATAAACTTTATGTCTTCACAAACAAAAGATATTTATTTTCTATTTAATATATTTTAAAAAGTTTTGAATATCTTGTCTTTTAGGCATTGTCTGGGGACTGTGGTTTCATGGCAGCCAATCTGTATGCCAAGTCAATTTTTGGTGAGGATGTTCTGGCCAATCTTAGTATAGAAAAGCAGGCCCACCTGCCTGTTGAAGCACCTGTACAGGGTCATATTCGGATAAGGGCCAAGAGTCAGGTAATTGATCATCAGACTCCAGCTTAGCAAGCTCATTGTCCTTAATTCATTTTTTTAAAAGTTAAACATAGTTGGCAGTTTGATTAAGGTGTAGAAAATGGGAGAACCCTGCAGATACCACTGATCTTGGATGGACAATGACATACTCATGTGTCACAACTTGAGATCAGACCCAGGGCCACAAAGGTGCAAAACACATAACTGCTGCAGTATCTAGGCCACTTCACTTTAAAATCTTTTTATTTAAAGAAACAAAAATGGTGATAACATAATTATATTTAAATTTTGGTACACCTCGTCCTCGATAATTCGTGCACAACAGGGTCCAAAAACACAGACCGCAGTTTTAGCAAGGGAGCGAGTTACTGAGGGACCTCTGAAAATTTAAGAAGAGGATGCAATCCTGGCTGGACGTCAACAACATGAAGACGAGGGGGGGGGGGCGTTAAATGGTTTAATACTCGTTTTATATTTGTGTTGGGAATAACTGTCAACAAATGCTTTTTCTAATGAAGTTGTTTGCTTTGCAGTATAAGTTACCTTTATGTTCAAGATAACCAATCTTTGAAAGATCATTAAAAACATTACTCCAAGAGGTTTCGAGACACATCACGTATACCTCCAAAAACATTGTGTATTACGTCACTGCTTTATGCATGTGAATGTGGATATATTTGAGTGTTATTGTTGATTCACAACAAACAAGATTTCCTTTTATAAAAAACTAGGGACATTTAATTCATGAAACAACAACCGTCAATGTCAAAACTCAATTTTTTAAAAATATTCTTTTAAAAAATATTGTTCTGTTAGTAAAATATTTATGCTCGATTTCATTGCAAGTAATAGTGAAATTTCTGCTTATCCTTGAACAACCAATTCAGGAATTTTAAGTTCACTGCAAACTTTGGAACTTGCTTCACAATAATGGACCGTATCTGTGAAACAAAGCTTTTCATGCACCGAATACTCTTTTCGCTTTGCTTCACTTGCTATCATTGATCACATTTGCGAATTAGTAGGATAAACCACTGATTAATGTTAGATGCTTTAATTATGTTACCTACATGATAATATTTATAAGTGTTCAGCTAGTCTATTGAAATGAGTTGACCCGACACACTATTGTGACTGCTAGCTCTTACCTGGGTAGGATTTGCATACCTTTTGACTTCTTTTTTTTTATATTCCACTCCCTTTATTTGATTTGATATAAAAGATGTAATTAACATGATAAAATCAGTTATACTTTTAATTGGATGTAACAAACACTTCTGAAATCGGAGATCAAAACACAGTCTGCACTTAATTAGGTTCTCAGAAATGCTTGCGGACATAGCTGTTACAGTAGATTGACACTTCTCACATTTGAATACAAGAGAGCATATAGCATTTATGATTATTACACTGAAACTGAATTAAAAGATAGAACTAAAACACAAATTTCACTTGACAAAACTTATTTAATTGTCATTTATTTCTTAAAGTGCTGCCACCAGTAGGCATTACTGACATTTTCATGGATCAAAATACAGTCTACCCGTTTATGTCGACATCCTCGGGCCCGTTAAGTTAAATTCATCTGTGTGGGGTGACCTGTTGTCAGTGAGTAGGATTTACACTTTGAGAAAACAAACAATGGAAATTTTGAGTACATGAAGACAAAACCAGTGTGAAATACACTTGTATATTGACAAATTACATTTTGGTTACCTTTGTGTAATAAAATCCACAATGCATTAAGTACATGTATATGAAAAATCCATGAATTCGTGTACGGGTCTCCTGTTAGAAAATGTATGCATCGGTCACATCCTGATAGAAACACATGTATAAAAAATGGTTGTCCTCATTTGATCTAACACGTCTACACAATTCACTACGATATTCATTGTCGCCAGTAGCACACGGTTGCATAGTTGTTATTTACATGCTACAAGTACATGTACTTAAATTGGCCTAGATTTTGGTCAGCCTGAAGCAATACATGTTCCCATCTTACTGAGGCTACCAAGGGGATGGGGCTATTCACAGGGAAATGAAAACCTGTCAACAAGTTGGTTTAAACAGTACATGTATTTATTTAGGGAAGTCGTCATGAAAAGTACATAAAATTTAACAAGAGATATGTGGCTGATATGATTAATGAAGGCATAATATTGTATACACTGACACATCCTAATGAGGTATTAAAAGAAAATGATTCATACAATACAATATTGTAATAATGTCAGCTCAAGTGGTATACATTTAAAATATGTACCAGAGATATAACAGCTGTAACAAGTTATGAATTCTCTCAAAATACAATTACATGTAGCAGTAAAAGATTTTAATGAGAAATACATATAATTAAGATTATTATCTATAGCAATGCGGGTTTCATGGAACCACTTTGCTGTGGCCTCCTTGTTATCAAATTTAGCAGTCTTTTGCTTCTTCCTTTGGGGAGCACAGTTACCTTCAACGTAACCTTTCTTTATAGACTCAACAGCTTTCATCCATCCTGACAGGGTGTTATGTTTAAGTGAAAAATTGTCACAGACATCATTGTGAGATGCCCCACCTTCGACTTCCTTAACAGCCAGATATTCAGTTTCCAGAGACTGTAAATTTAATCTGCATTTTACGCTGTGGTTGGTAGCCAAGCCATCATAAACATAAATAAAGTTAAAAAGGAAACTTTCACAGCACAATAAACTTGTCTTAATCACCGATCGCTTTGGAAAATGCAACAATCGATCAGATTTCATTGCTTTTATTCAAGTTTGGTGATGATTTTTTTTAATGAAGGGTGCATTGTTTTTATTGAACATTGTAACCGGCTTGCTTTGGTGAAGAATGCATGTGTCATTTAAGTCGCCGCAAGAGGCCAACTTTATAGGACCAAACAAAAGCCTGTTTTTTAATCCGACTGCGACATTAAAGCCTTGCTGCAAGATCAACTAATTGTTGAACAAAGTATAGGTCGGAACTGGCAGCTTGTCGACATAAATGATTAGAAAACAAAGGATTTGTTCAATCTGGGACCAAGGGCTTCTGTCGACATGTACATTTATTTTTTATCTCGACGTCGACATAAGCATGACAAATTTGATAGTAATAGTAGACCAAGGGACCGGGACTTTGCATTTTTGTCGACATAGGCGGCTTGTCGACATAAGTGATATTGATATAAGTGGGTAGGACTGTATCATCAAATATTGTAATAACAGTATACTGAAACAAATTTTTTGTATAGAAAACTTAGCAAAATATATGACTTCTTATTAAAAGTTGCGAATTTAATGATGTTGGATCAGATTTCCAGGCACTAACCGCTCTTTTTGATGATAAAATTAGCAAGATATCTAGGTTTCATATACTAGTTTTGATCACAATTTTCTTCACTTTCTACAAAAAAGGGGCCAATTCTTTTGGTATTTTCTAGAGAAAAAAATACGATCCACACCTGATCCCGTGTTATAAGCAGGTTCGCAAGTTATCTGGGCATGAGTTATCAAGGGAGAGGTGTAACTTAAATGTGCAGTTTAGTGGTTGTTACATTAGTGCAAATGCACTAGTTTAGTATGCACAGGCAACTTTTTAACTTTAGAGGTGAAGGTTACTCCAATGCAATATCAATTTAAATCATAATAAGTCTAGTTATGCCTCATGTGTTGATTATAAGCAACATACAGATAATTTGTACTCGCTTTGCCCTTGCATATAGTCATACTGATAATAACTTGATAGCAAATATTTGGGATATGCCATTTGAACATCTGATGTTAACAGAAAAGCATGCTAGGTAAGAAAGGAGTTACAGGTGAATGTAAACATAGCACATTTCTTTATACCAGTAGGATGAACTTAATATGTAAGCAGGGTCATTTTTGTTCCCCTTTTGATTCCTGGGAGCATGCACTTGAACTGTTAATGTACTAGCTTAGTGTTCACTTGATGTTTTATCACAGGGTTTTTTTTTTTTTACTTTCAGGGTATGGCTTTGAGTATGGGAGACAAAATCAATCTTTCACAGAAGAGAGCAGTGAAATAAACTACATGTATTTTGTGTTCAACAATTAGTATGAAAAATCTATTGGTAATGTGAACAATTTTCATTGATTAAAAAACACAAATTTTTCTTCTTCAGTAATACAGTTTAAATGCATATCCACATGGGACTGAAATAGGTATCAGTATGAGAAATGAAGAAATTATCATGTTCTTTGCTGTAATTAAATTTGAAATACAGTGTTCACTCAATTTCTTACCCTCCAATCTGTCACCAACCTAGCTTATCACCAATAAATTAGCATATTCTGATTGTTTTGTTCTTAAATTCCTGCATTCACCCACCACCCTCGCCATCCACCAAACATAATCCATGTACAAATGTCGGTATTTGACTTCGAGAACCCTGGCAGGATTATTTGCTTGCCTAGGGAATTCCCATCATATGTAAGCTGGGTGGGCGTAATTACCATCCAGCTCTAGTCTGGTTAATATTCCCAGAACTGTTTAAGATGTCTCCACAAAACTTGGTATGCATTTGTATCATGGCAGTAATTTGTGTCACATATAAGATTCATCTTTGTCAAATTAGTACTTTTATTATGTCATGCGTGAGGAATTCCGTACAGCTCACTTACTGATAGATCTTGTTTATAAATGCATTTATTTTATTTAAGCATAAACGTATACAATAATAACATGAAAAAACAACAAGCCAACTTCATACTGTTACATATGAGTATACTTCATGTAAATGCTAATTCTACTGATGAACCTTAATCTGCCACCACCCTCATTTTCTGCCATTGTCCTACTTGAATGAAAGTGGATGAGAAATTGAGGGAGCATTATACATCTGTGTGACTTGGCTTCAAGCTGAAATTCACAAGGACATTCAGGTGCTCTCTAGGTTTAGTGGTTTAATGTTGAAAATTATTTATAGTTGAAGATTTTTATGGTAGGATTTATTTTTAATTCAGAGGTTCTGTCTTCTATATACACATGTATGTCTTTACTATAAGGATTATTGCAGTGCCCTTTAAAGTTGAACTGCTTGGATATATTGTCTTTAGAACTACTTTTTCAAAATATCTTATAGCAATATAACCGGTTCTGAATTATAGGTCAGAGATTTGGGGATTTCACAAAGCTAAAGAAATAGAAGTTGTGCATACTTTGTGTAAGTATGTTCTTGGAATCACTAAACAAACTGCAAATATATTTATCTGTCATGAACTTAGGAGAATGTCAGTGCGAATAGTACTGTAGGATAATGAAATACTGGTTTAAACAGATAAAGATGCCAACCACTAGATTTACAAACAGCTATAATTTACAGCTAACTTGGGGTGATCACTAAATGTTGGGCAAATTAAGTTAACTATTTACTATTTTCTTATGGTAGGGAGACATTTGGATTAATCAGGGTGGGTGATGAAAACATTTTTTATTGTATTCCAACAAAGATGTAGAGATATTTCCTTGGAAGAATTTAATAGAAGTTTAAATTAAATGGAAAAAGCTACAACTTTATAACTGGATAAGAGATGGTTTCTGCTGTCAATATTATACAATTTGAATACTTTGTATAGTGTCTGTTTAGTAATTTCCAAAAGTGGAAACTTCCCTATCATGGTTAATTTAAGTAGATTTAAAGATATTCATATATACAGAGATTGTGTTCTTTTTTTGTACAGATATTGAAGGTGAAATATCAATTTGTTGTTAAATATCTAATGTACAGCAACTTGAGAAGATCTTATATACCTGCAAATGTCTACAATGATGCTAATTATTACAAGTTTTACAACTTTATGCAGAGATCATGTAACAATTATAATATCTTGCATAATTTGTACTATTCCTGTAGAAATCATTGATGATCAGGGAATTGATTTGTAATTTATAACAAAATATAAATGTACCAGATTGAATGTATTATTGTAATTTGGGCCAGTGGCCAATGTTACAAGAATAAAGGTCATTATTAGTATTACTATTAAAATAAATGATATAACTTGCATATACATGCTTCAGCAACACAAAATGTAGAGTTACAAAATAAATATTATCATGACTGTAGATCTCAAAGTCTCCTGATTTTATTTAGAACATCCTGAGGAGATACTCTGTATAGAAGCGGTTTTTTTTGTCACACAAGAAAAAGCTTGGGCTAGATAGAGGTACCCTCTTTTCCAACAACATTGCTGCAATCATTTTCTGTTCCTGTAAGCATCAGCTTTGACATTAAGATCCATTGCTTTAAAACTGCTGCATATACAGTCAAGACACTTGATGGCAACATTCATTGCAGCAAGCTAGTACCGTATATACTCATGTATAATCTGGGTCCAAATGCAAACAACATAGACCCTGATCTGCCATCGCATAATGCTCCCAGCAGATCAGGGTCTATGTTGTTTGTTCTGCTGATTAGTCCTTACAAACTGCATGGACCCAGATCTGCAAGCACATTATGCGACGGCAGATCTGGGTCTATGCAGTTTGCAGTTGATATTGGATTATACGCGAGTATATACAGTACTCATGGATGGTAAAAAAAGGTCACAGTGATGCTTTTGAATGCAAGTAGCAGTGCCAGCTTGATTTAGTACTATCCATCCATATGCCATCCCTAGAAGCTTGTTAGCAAGATTGCACTCAACATAGACACATGAAATTTGGCTAGCATATTTGCACGCGTATGTAGATGAACTGATTAGATTTTCAAGTCATTACAGCCATTTTTCAATTGTTTACATGTTTTTTTTAACTTTTTGGACAAATACCATATTAGCATGATTAAGTAAAAACTACTTCATATAGACAAATGAAATTTGGTTACCATATTTGTATGCATATGTACATGACCCGTTTACACTTTCAGGCCATTTCATATATTTTTCCATTTTTGACACATTTGTGCAATTTTGGAGGACTTTTTAGACAAAAACCTTGTTAGTACAAATAAGTCAAAACCACTTGAGGTAGACAAATGAAATTTGATAGGTATATTTGTATTTATATGTAGATGAGCTGATTAGATTTTCAGGCCATCACATCAATTTATCAATTTACATAGTTTTATGATGTGGCATCCATTGTCTGTTGTATGCTGTCCATCAACATTTTTTAAACATTTTCTTGAAAACTGCTGGGTCAGTTTCAGTCAGACTTGGTAGGAATGTTTCTCAGGATATGCTCTCCAATAATTGCTTGTGCTTGGCTCCCCTAGCAACAGTGGCTTCCATAGCAACCAAAATGGAAAACTTATTGTAGACTTCCTCTCCAGAATGGACAAGCCAATTTTGAACAAACTTGTTATGAATATTTCCAAGGACATGCAATGATAAAATCATATCAAGGGTCACCCCTATAGCAACAGCATGGTTTCCATAGGTACTGTGTTGAAAACTTATGTTGGACTTCTCCAGAAGAACAGCTGAGCATATGTTGATCAAACTTGGTTGAAATGTTTGTTAGGAAATGTGCTGTCAAAATTGTGTGTGGAGTGACTCCTCTATCAGTGTTGTGGTTGTCATTGTACCCAAATGGAAAAGCAATATTTAACTTTTGAGCCAATTTTGATATTCTTAGCAGGAACAATTCTTGGGATATGCAGTACCAGAGTTGTGTCTGGAGTGGCTTTCCTAGCAACAGTGTGGCTTTCCCTTAGTGACTAGATGGAAAACCTATTTTTGATTTGTTCTGAACAGCTGAACCAGTTTTGATCAGACTTGGTAGAAATGTTTCACAGGACATGCTGTTCCAGAATTGTATTTGGGATGGCTCCCCTTGAAATGGTGTGGATTCTATAGCAACCATATGGAAAACCTATTCTCAACTTCTTCCCCAGAACACCTGAGCTAATTTTGATCAAACTTGGTAAGAACGTTTCTTAGGACATGCTCTTTCACATTTACGTACACGGTGGCTTCCTACCAGTGATGTGGTTTCGATAGCAACCATGTGAAAAAACCTATTTTCAACTTCTAGAATGGCAAAGCCAGTTTTGTTTACACTTGGAAGGAACGATTCTTAGGATATGTAGAATCCAATTGAATTTTGTCTAAAGTGACTCACCTAGCACTAGTGTGGCTTCTTGGCAACTAGGAGGTAGACAAATTAAATTTGGTATGCTTGTTGTTATGCATATATAGATGACCTAATGAGATTTTCATGCCATTATAGCAATTTTTCAATTTTTTTTGTTGCATTTATTAATTTTTTGTCACTATTTGGTCTGCAGTGTGGGCACATTTTTTTAAAACACAAATCTGGTTGCATTTTGACTAATTTTCTCTGAAACTGCTGCACACAGAGTCATTAAACTTGATGCTTACATTCATTTCAAGGAGATAATACTGACAGTTGTCAAAAGGAGGTCGCTGGTTGGTTGTTTGATGCTTGGCAGCACATCAGTACTATTTATGATATGCAGTACCATTAGCTGGTTCTAAGACATTAAAAGGTGGGAAAATAGGTTGACATATTAAAGATTCAAAGTTTATTATTGAAATGATAGATAATATTGAAAATAATATAATAAATATAATATTGAAATGATTTTGGTATCTATTTTATAAATTGTTGAAATAAGTATTGAGATTGTTTCATTTACTTCATTTTGGGGCGCCAAGTGGTCTAAGGCACTCACCTTTACAGATCATTACCACATCTCACTTTTAAATGCATGAGATGAAGTCTCGGCTCAACCAACATGGGTATGTGAGAAAGTTTGCCAGTAGCCTCCCATGGGTTGGTGGTTTTTCCTGGTTTCTTCCTCAACAGAATATACCAGCTGCCATGTATAGCCAGCCTATCATGTGCTGAAAAATGGTGTTAAACCCCACAAAACTCAAACCAAACCTTTAGCTCCATTTCTGTGATGCTGTTGCGTGCAAGGTAAAGAAACTCTAGAAGTACATTCATTTTGAAGCCTAATATTCACCCACATGAAAAAGTCGGTCACAGTAACCATTCTTACTGTTCTGAGTATGATAGCTGTATGGATCATACACTAACATAGCAAACAAGATGAGTCAGTGAAACTCAGCAAATTTTCATTGCAAGAGAAAGTACATAATCAGTTGAGTAAACCAGGGTCCAATTTATAATCTGTATTTACAGTACCGTCCATACTCTCTCTTAAGTGGAGTCCAACTGCAAACAACATAGACTCTGATCTGCCATCACATAATGCGCCAGCAGATCAGAATCTATGTTGTTTGTTCTGCTGATTACTCCTAACAAACTGCATAGACCCCAGATCTGCTGGCACATTATGCGATGGCAGATCTTGGTCTGTGCAGTTCGCACTTGGACTCGACTTATAAGCGAGTATAGACGGTATGCATCTGTGCTCCTTAAAAGTAAAGTTCACCACAACACACTTAAATCTTATGATTTTTAGATGGATAGATAGGTTGGCCACTGTTATGAAAATAACACGCTTCATGACAACTGAATGATATAAACATAATCATGTGTCCTGTGTGGCGAACTTTTTATTATTCTTTGAAGATTTTGCATATGCCTTCTCTTTTTTTATGTCTAACATACCTGCAATATTTATGAATGGAGATTCACCTTAAGCCACATTTTGTAAAAATTGTCTTGTACTAATATTCTCACATAGAATTTTGTCAATAGAGTCATTTAAAAGAAGTGTGTACTTTTATCCATTCATTCAGATTGACATAGTTATTAGGTGTAGTTGCAGCAGTTAGACTTGTCTTGAGATCGCTAATAAACTATAAAAAATGTTTGCTAGAAATTTGACTTAAAATGGAATCTCCCACAAATGTATCATTCATCCCCAACTCCCGATCCAATTGCATGCATGCCATAGACCCACATCAGATGGAATGGAGAGTTTAAAAGTATTTTTGAATCTCTAATAGATCTACCAGCAGTTATATCTCAAGGTCTGAAGTATTTACATGCCCCATTTCTGCTGTTCTGTATATTGCACTTGATGCCTAATATAAGACAGCAATGTAAGGACAAACAATTCTTTGACAGTCTATTTTTGTTTATCTTAAATCCATACTATGTCGTGAATAAACTATACATATCTCGTTCTTGCAGGCAGAATGAGACTTGTAGCCATTCTGCCATATTGGTTTTTATATGCCCACTGAAGGTGGAGCATATTATGTTATGATATCAGTCAATCTGTCCTTCTGTCTGACCATCTATCACCAATTTCATTTCTGCTTGAGTTGTCCACCATCGACAGTTACCAAACTTTGTGGATGTCTTGTAATTGGGGTAAGGAAGAGCTCTGTCAATTTCAGGCTCAAAAGGTCAAAGGGAAAGGTCACATTTAAAGAAAAATGGTTTCTGCACAATAACTTGAGTTCTCCATCATCTAATTACTAAACTTTGTGGATGGCTTGCTCTTAGGGTAAGGAAGAAACCTATTGATTTTGGAATTAAAAGGTCAAAAGTCAAGGTCACTGACTGAAAGAATGAAAATGGTTTCCACATAATAACATTAGTTCTACATCAGATACATCAACCGAACTTTGGGGATGGCTTTTTACTTGGAGTAAGGAAGCAGCCAATTGATTCGGAGGTCAGAAGTCAAGGTCACTGTGATCCAAATTTTGGGGATGGCTTGCACATAGGATAAGGGAAAAGCCTAGCACTTTTGGGCTCCAGAGGTCAAGGTCACTGTGACTGAAATAAGAACCATGGTTTCTGCACAAAACTTCAGGACTATTAAACATGGAGCATGTGTTTACTATGCCATTAATAGTACTCGTTATGAAGTAGCACTTTAACAGTTTGATTTGGTTGGACATGGGGTAATACTAGAGGTATCGATAGATCATTCCACATATTAGCAAAGGTGTTATGAATGTGTGGAACATCTGTGTTTTGCAAAACAAACTTTGTACCAGTTGGGTTTGAGATTAAGTTCAAGGTCACAGTTATTATTGGTGACCCTGCAGCAAAAACTATGCTTGAGCACCAGCATGCTTGGTAATTCTCAAAATAAGTAATTTTGTAGAAAAACAGCCCCTTCATGGTCCATGTTTCTATTGAATTTTTTACATATTTGGTCTTACCTGATAAGACTTGACTACTGTCATTTCCATGATTTCATTTGGTATTGATCTGTAATAGGGTTTAAAATGTAGAGTTTTGCTATTTTTCACTGACTGGTGGTGGTGAGGTGGTGAAAATAAATGGGTGCATTGTAATGTATACGGGTGGGTGGATTTTTCACTTGACATGGTGCATGCAAGTGCATGGACCTTGCCCGATACCATTTAGTGATAAATATGGAATTCCTTATACATTTTTTAAAGCAAGATTTATTCTTCTTGAGTACTCTTCTTATAAAAGAGGAAGAACTTCCTTATTGAAAAAAACAGACTGCTGTCAAAATGTTCGCTTTATTGGAGATATTGTTGATACACGGACACAAAGCCAGTTTCATCCAAATTGAATTTTAAGGGCATGCACAATGTTAGCCATTGTGCATAGATTTAATTATTCGTCAAACTCGCCCAAGATCTTGTTGATGTATGTTTTGCAAGTTTAATCAAACTGTGTTAGAAACAATGTATGTATGTAGTGTTGTTTTACAGCACCCCAGCGCAAAAGTGGCTATGTAGTGTCAACCTAAGGTAAAGTTCGAAAATGTAAAAATGAATTGCACACAAATTTAGGAAGACATACCCTTCTAAATAAATGTAAACATTAAGTGCAGCAAGATAAAATATTAGATGTAACTATGTTTAAATTGTGTAAAATGTACATAAAGTAACAGATAAAGATGACACATGTAAAATCCTTAAATCATGATTAAAATGTGTTGTATTAACCGCATTCCTCAAAATTTTAAAGATTTTCCCTGCTGGTATATCCTCGTACAGTTTCTTCAAGCAGTTAATGTCAAAATACTTCTGTCACACTGTGTGAAATTCGACACACTCGACAAGAATGTGCTCCACTGTCAGTGGACACTGGCATGGTATGCATTTCGGTCCCGGTTCTCCAGAGGTATGCAGGAGTCCTGTGTGTCTGATACGCAGTTGGCACAAGAAACCTCATCTCTCCAATTTTATCTATATGAGGGATGCCCCTCTCCAATAGAGGCTTTGATTTTTTAAGTTTCTGCGGTTTCCATTCCACATATTTTGCCAAGTATGATGAACATGCTGATTTATGCAGTATTTGACGTCAGTAAAAGTAATCTTTGATTCAGAGACGGGTGACTGCAGGGCAACTTTGGCTGCTATCTGCCCTTTCATTATCCTTTATACCAGTGTGACCAGTACAGAATACTTTTCTCAGATTGTATGAAAACATCATGTTTCTGTAATATCTGGGATATTAACAGGTTGTCAAGATTTAAGATTCTGCAAGGCTTTAAATGTTGAAAGGGAATATGAAAAGATGATGAAATTTGTTTATTGAGAGGTTTTAGCGTAGTTTAAAGCTTTGAGTGTGGCTGTAATTTCTGCAGTAAATATTGAGGCTTTATCCGGTAACCAGCATGAGATGGTGCAATTGAGTGTCGCAATGGCAACTCCAACTTTGTCTCCATCATTCGAACTGTCTGTATACAGTGACATATGTCTATGATCGCAGGCTTTGATTTCATTGAATTTACTCTGGAAAAAGAGAGGATTTGTTGAGGACATTTTGAATTCACAAAGGTCAAATAATATTTTGGAAGGTTTTGATAACACGCTGGTGATTTGGGAATACAGAATTTTGCAATATTTCCAACATCGGTTTTTGCTGTTTCTAAGTGAGGACGAATTTGAATGCCAAACAGTAGAATGAAGTTTGGTTTCTGAATGTATAAGGTCTGGTATTTGGGCCTAAACATTACATCATATGCGGGGTTAGATGGATTAGAAGATAGTTTGGTAGCATACTGAAGAACCTGTTTAATTCTTCTGAGAGCAAGTTTTGGCTCATTTCCCTCAATATAGAGGCTTTCTGAAGGGAAGTTTTAAATGCAACCAGATAAAGTCCAAGTCCCTGATTGAGTATCAGATCAAGCATCTGTAGGTAAAAATCACAAGCGTATCCGTACACAATCGAACCATAGTCAAGTTTAGATCTTACTAATGACCTGTGTAACCAAAACAAGACTTTCCGATCTGCTCCCCAATCTGTGATTGCAACAACTCGTATTAAATCCTGGACATTTTAACATTTGTCCCTGAGGTACCTAATACGTGGAAGACAAGTTAGTTTATGGTTGAAAATAAATCCCAGAGCAGTCCATCATTTATCAACTATTCCATGGTTTTGTAAGTACAGTTTGTTAATGCTATGGGGCGATACTTGGAAGGGTATGGGTACTGGTATCACCGTTGCTTCTCACCAAGACTGCAGAAAGTCGCCAGTTTCCCAAATTTTATTGAAAATGTTTTGCAGTGTATTCAGAGCGGTGCCAGGTAAGTGTTTCAAAAGTCAATATAGGATATCATCTGGTCCTGCTGAAGTGTCATGGGCTCGATCAAGAGAGTCGTGTAACTCTCTGAGAGTGAAAGGTTTGTTGTAATTTTCAGCATTAGCAGATTTGAAATTTAGAGGAACCTTTTCTTTCATGTTTTATACACGGTGGAAGGTTTCAGAATAATTCTCTTGTGAGGAGTTCTTCGAGAATGTTTCGAAAAATGTATTTTGAGATTTTTGGTACGGTTGTGACCATTTTGTCAGATTTCTTCCATTGCTTGATACAGCTGCTTTTATTTATTTTACAATGATTTTTCATAGCATATTCTATACTGATTTAATACAAGAGACATAAGATCTGCATGTGTTCCTCTTGTTCTTTCTAATGATATGATGAGCTTTAGCTTGGTGTATACGGTATGTATTCAGAGTTTTAGTTGTTGCATTGGCATTGAAATGTTGAAATACCTTTTCCGTTTCCTAATAGTGTATTTGCACACATCATCAAACCATGGTTTGTTGACACGTTTAGAAATCGCCGAAGTTTTTGGTATTGTGTCCCCAGCAACATCTTGGAGTATCTTTGTAATTAGGAGTACTAGATCCACTTCGTTATGAAAACAATCAGCTGGCAGATTTGACTCGCAGAGGGATTGAAACATTTCCCAATATGCCTTGTTCAATTTCCATCTCTGCCCAAGCCCTTGACGGTTCGGAATATTGCTTTTTAAATATATTGAAAAGTGGCCACTACCACATAGGTCGTCACCAACTTACCAAGAGAAGTAAAGTCAAAGAGATGGACTACAGATAGTCAAATATAAGGACCAGTAGGATCGTGTGGCAGGGTGCAGATACGACTTATTATTAATAAGATTGCGTTTTGAAACAAAGTCTTGTATCTTCTTCCCTCTCTCGTTGATATCTTTACAGCCCCAAAGTGTATGGTGGTCTTTAAAGTCGCAAAGCAAATCAAAAGGTGCCGGCAACTGTTCAATAATATGATCAAGATGGGATTAATTGATTGGAGTGCTTGGAGGGAGATATATTGAACAAAGTGAACGAGTTTTATGTAACAACACACGAACGGTTACAGCTTGTAAAGTAGTATTGAGATCAGTTTGGCTGTGGGCTTTATTATGTATGATGATGGACACTTCTCCAGCAGCCTTATCAGTATTTCTTGAAAAGCTGTTGTACGTGGTAAACTTTATAAGATTGACTTTATCGTTTTCTTTAGAAAGGTTTCCTGAAGACAAACATTTATTGAATCATGTTCTTTAAGTAGAAGATTATTTTCATTTATATTGGTCTTTAAGCCTTGTAATTCCTTTGTAATATGGTGTCAGATATATTTATAAAAGTGGTGGAAGTACGGGACTTCTGGGGGCTTTACCTGGTGCAATATCAAGGAGCTCTCCAGTGTCTATGCTCTCTAGACTCACAAATTTATTAAAGAGCTTGATATGATCTTCATATCCTTTGGAAAGTCTCAGAGATTATTTAAGCCTCTTCTTGTTTGGATTAGAGCATGCATTGCCACTGGTGGCAGCGGTATGCTGCTTGTTTGGTGGACCAGATTTAACCGGTTTCTCGGTAGGAGAGTTGCTAATCTTCTGTTAAACACGTATTCTGCGTCCACTGGGGCCAGTGGTTTGCTGATCTTTTCTTGGGCTGGATTTTGGTGGTTTTAGCATTAGACGTCTTAATTGCTACATTGTCACACTGATTATTTGAGTCCTCTACTTAGCTGTCGGTTTGTGTAGCTGATGGCATGGGTCTTCCCAAGACTCAGAATTTGGTTGGACCTTGTGGCCATGTAATGTCTATCTGTGTACAGACATCATTTATGGACGGTTTTTTCTCCACTTTAGCTGTGCTGGCGTAGGATTTGCCAGTTGTGTTAAGTGGAGCTGTGGCTTCCACAAATTGTTTGGTCTCAGTAAAGCTGATGCCTTTTGTCTGTTTCACGCGTTGGATCTCGTTCTCTAGTTTCCACTTACGACAGTCTTTAGAGTATGAGAAATGTTCTGCCTGGCAATTCGCACAAGAGATTTTCCCTGAGCAGGACAATCCATACTGACCCTCATGCCCGCATCTGGGACAGACTGGTTTTCTTTTGCATCCATCTTTGTGGTGGCCATATTTCTGGTAGTTGAAACACCGCAAAGGATTATGAATGAAAGGGTCGACAGGGATATTGAAAAGACCAGCTTTGATTGATGTAGGCGAAGTGGGGTAGTTCAATGTCAGTATGTTAATATTTGTGGGAACCAACTTGCCGTTACTGCAAATGTTGATTCATTTTACTAGTTAGACCAGGGGTGTCAAACATACGGCCCGCAGGCCGGATACGGCCCGCCAAACTCATTTTATTTTTTAGTGTTTATTATTATTGATATCAAATCTGGCCCGCCATAGCAAATGAGTTTGACACCCCTGAGTTTGACGTTCTGAGAACTCAGATTTTCGAGTATCTCAGCCTCACTGCAGCCGTCCAAAATCTATAGATAGAAACAACACCTCTTGACGAATTGAGAGATTGAACTTTGCAGCTACACTCTACAAGTAGTTGGCCCAACTAATTTTTATTTTTATTTTAACACTTCTTGGCTCTCCTGCCAATCTTTGAAGTGCTTTGGTTATCAAAAAAGATGATAGCTTGGTTAGTATTGGGTCCTCGTCATTGGATTCAGTGATGAGATATCTTGGCCAATTTCTCTGACTTGGGCAAGTTTCCTCATCCGAGTCACTGGTTGAAATATTCCTGCTTCTTTTTGAGACCAGGTTTCACACTAATGGTTGGAGTTTTTGGTTCGTTTCTCAAATACGCCATATTATAATTTTGTCACCTCTGCTTCCCACCCACCTCGGAGTCCAACAAGGGAACAGAGATTTACGCTCATTTATTGCGTTTCTCATGTCAGGGCTACATTGAGTTATATACTCAAGCAAAGTAGAAACTATGCTCAATTGACCCTTGCCACCGCCATCAAAGGCTATGCCCTTTGTAAGATTTGGTGAACAACAAATCACAAAAGTTACTTTTAAACTGTATGCAGAACAGTTAAACTGAATATCTTTGACGTAGCCCCTGAAGCTTGGCGTCACCAGGTGATTGATCAGACCGGGCCCTTCTGTTCACCCGTCTAGCTGAAGTTGAGGCCAAAGTAGTGTGTTGCATTGTAGCGGCAACCATTGGCCTCTCCTCATCTCAGCTACTAGAATCCTCTCCTCCAACGACACGGGACACAACCAACGGCAAACAGGTTGCTTCGACTCGGTCACTCTTACAACATGCAGCGAGGATGCATCAGGCCTTTTCTACAACCCCACACCCGCAGGAAGATCTGGCGCTCTCACAAGGTTGGCCAATTGGAGCCCAGTTGTATTGTAATAGGTTTGAAAACTTTAGCTTCTAGCATGTCCAGAAGGTCAGCCAGTCAGAACCCAGATCACATCTTAAATTGCGTGCATTTCTTTTGTTATTGAACTGTCTGACATCACACCACACGACAGGCCATGTCACAAGCTGAATTGGCTTTTGGTCAAAGAAGCTAACAAATTATTTCAACTTTTGCTTATTTTGACACATTAAATTATGCAAAATATACTCAATGTGAAGAAAATGGTCGGAGAGAGGGAGGAGGGGGGAAAGAGCTCGGAAACGTCCGAGGAAAGAAGAAACAAGTATACCCCATCCTGCCAAAATGTGTTAGGAGACAGAAGTATTTGTTGAAGATCTCATATATAGGAAAATCGTATTTACAAAGTGTACAGGGAAGTGATAGAAATCGTGTGTGTGCTTCTGCAATTGAGGTAAATGCAATAATTGGTATTTTAGCTTCTAGTGACCGTGAGTCAGAAATGTGGATGAGCAACAACTAAACTGCGTGTCAGCATGCATTTTTCTGTATCAATTTCACTTAATTCCAAAAAGCAAAAGTGCCATCTTGACCACAAATTTAATATGTATGTATGTATGTATGTATGTATGTATAGTTTCATAGGGATATCTTGAACTGTTTTGGATTTTTGCTCCAGAAATAAAAGTGTGTTTTTCTGAATGGATAAACAGATGGGAAAAAAAACTTAAAGATATTGAAACTGATGATTTCTCCATAGCAAATTGCGCATCTAGATTACTAGTCTGATATATATATATATATATATATATATATATATATATATATATATATATATATATATATATATATATAATGGTGTTGGAGTTTTTCCTCCAGAAACAAAGTGTAATGGATTGACAGAGAAGAATTCCTAAAAGCAACAAAGACATTTACATCACTAGTCTAGTATGTATTTAAAGTTTAAATTATATATTTTTTACGATTTAGGAATTGTGAGTAACAGAGCAATTTTATGCACTTGTCTAATATGTGCGCCAAGTTTCACAGAGATATCTTGGTTTGGGGGTTTTGCCCAGGAAACAAGTGGATAATCGATAGATGGATGGAGAAAAAGATTCAAAATATTGAAACTGAATTGTTGTGAAAAGCAAAAGGTACATTTAGATCACTAGTCTAATACGTGTACTAAATTTCATAGAGATATTTTTAATGGCTTTGGAATTATGTACTGGAAATGAAAGTGTGACTGATGGAATGAACAGACAAATGGATGAAAGCATTCAAAATATTAAACCTGAAGAATTGTGAATAACAACAGGCATATATGGACCACTAGTCTAATATGCGCACCTAGTCATATATCTTGAACGGTTTTGGACTTGCGCTCTGGAAACAAAAGTGGAATACATGCATCTCATTTCAATACCTCGTGTCAGTTTCATTGGGCCGATGATAATAACAAACAAACAGTTGTCTTGACCTTATATTTGTCTCCTCTGCTTATAGCGGGACATAAGCATCACATTTCTTATGACAAGGGCGCCAATAGTCGCTTTCAACAATTTATTTTGTGCTCACGTTTTATGTCAGTGTTGTTCTTAGGAGAGACACAGCATCCCATGGAACTCTCGTTTTATATACACATCTCATTAGGAACATGTACATAAAATCTACTTAGTGGAAAGTGAGATAAATGATATAATGACATATATCTCCCCCACCCCCATCCCCCACCCCCGCTGGTTCAGAGATGTGGAATAGGCTCAATGCACACTCCTGCATGTCATAATAAAGGCAAGTTTTTGCCGTAGGATGCGTCCCGTAATGATGTTCGAGGTAAGTAGGTCTTGAACTTTTAAAAGAGTATGGTTTAGATATCAAATCTGTTACCCGCCTTTTCAAAGTATCTGCGTTTCTGTCCATTCGTCTGTCTGTGTGTCACACTTTTGTTTCTGCTCGATAACTTTAAACCAATTTGTGATGAAGGAATGAAACTTGGTATATTTATACATCATCAGTAGAAGGTGTGTTGCGCACCACACTGGGGGTCCGATCCTTAAAGTCTAGGTCACGGCACACTGTTTTAAGTTTTCCATCATCTCTCCCTTTCCTCTATAACTTTAAAGCCGTTTGAGAGGGTGTGTCACGTCCCTTACTGGGGTTCTATCTTTAAGGTCATCGTGACATATATGGATTTTACGTTTCATCAAACTTTCCTTTTCACACCATAACTTTAAAGCCATTAGAGTTGAAACTGTTATCCTTGTACATGATCATTAGAAGATGTGTTATGTATGACAATTGGGTTCCTATTTTCAAGATGAAAGTTCAATATTTTAATTTTGCATCACACTTTCCATTCAGCTCTGTAACCTTAGAGTTGTTGGAGATTAAGGTTGGTAACCTTGTATACACATACATCATCATTAAAAGGTATGCTAGGTACCACATTGGGGTTCTATCTTGAAGGTCAAGCTTACGACTCAATATCTTACGTTTTCCGTCTTACTTTTCCTTCCACTTTAGAGCCTTTTGAGATTTAGGGAAGAAACTTGGTATACATATACTATCTTAAGAAGATGTGTTATGAACCACGTTGGGGTTCCCATCTTCAAGGTCACGGATAAAATTTAAAGTTTCCATCGCACGTTCTTTTGCCTCTATAATTTTAGAGCTGTTCGAGATTAAAGGATGCAACTTAGTATGCATATATGTTACAATTAGCAGCTGTGCTTTGTACCACAGTGTGGATTTTATCTTCAAGGTCAATGTAATGTTGTTGCATGTTGTATATTTCCATTACAGTTTCCTTTACACTCTGTAACTTTAGAGCCATCTGAGATGATGGGATGAAACTTCGTAAATATCATCATTAAAAGTTGTGCTGCATACTAAATTTTAGTAATATCTTCAAGATTAAGGTCACAGGTGACTATCTTAAGTTTCAGTCATATTTGGCCTTCTGCTTTCTAACTAAACAACTGTTTAAGATAAATTAATGAAACCTGGTATACTTATATATTGTCACAAGAAGATGTGTTGCATTGCATGTTTGGAATCTTATTCTCAAGTTCAAGGTCACAGGTCAGTATTTTTTAAGGCTTAGAATGCTGTACAATTTTTTTCCAAGGCACTTGTCCAGGACAAGAATGTACTAGACAAAATATCTCAGATCGGTACGCCAATAAAAATAAATTTTCTTATCGGCATACCGATCTAAGATATTTGGTCTTTGTTAGAATGCGTCTCGATGGTGATTATGAATACCTAGAAGTTCTATAAGGACACTTGAATCTTTCTCGATAAACAGGTGAGAATACATATCTAACTCTAAAGAAATATCAAATGTATTATATAAAATCAAATTTATTTTAATTCTGTTGTGTGAGTGTGTAGGAACAAACACAAGATATTCTCTACACTACTTTTCAGTCCTATAACAAAGGTAGTTCAGTCGACTCAAACTGATCAGGCTGCTTCAAGTTCTGTTATCATCAACTTGTCAAATAAAGTACACAGTTCTGCTAAACTAAAAATGTTTCTCCAGCAGTAATCTTACCAGATACCCCCACACATAGAATAGAAAGTCTATGCTTGTTAAACATTTTCAGGCATTCAAATGCAGAAAAAGATGAGGAATTTATAATTAGGAAAGCAATGTCATGCTCATAATAATCATTGCAAAATTTATTATTAATAGTTAATTGATTTGATTGCGTAATAATCCTAGGTCCACAGAGAAGCTTACTGACATTATTAACTAACATGCGCTTATTGATGTATGGAGAAAATTCAGAGATATGTTAGGTATAAACTTTGATGGGGCATAAAAACCAAGAAAGGTGATTTCATTTTCTTATTTCAGAGAAAACTCAGAGATATTGCACAAAAAATGAAATAATAAAGGCTGCAACGTTTACAAAAATGTATAAACGTGTACGCTACACACACACACACACACACAGGTTACAAGATCTATGCTTTCCACGAGCACATTTTCTTTCACAGATAATAATCAGTCTTTAGTTCCGATTTTTGAGGAGGCCAGGGTTTATCTAGATTTTATTTACCTATGCGTGTGAAAATAATTCAAACTTACGCGATAGCTAGTCCAAGAATAATCTTCTGCAAGGTCAAAAAAATTGCAATAAAAATGATTTTTGCACATTGCATTTTGGTAAAATCCCTAAATTAACATATTAAAAGTATAGGAAAATATAGTTGGTGGAAATATTAGATATTTTTCGTATTTTGTAGGCGTACTTTTTTCATAGAATGTAGCTTTTTTTTAGTCTGACCACAGTTTTTTAAATCTCATCATAACCTGTTACATCCTGTAAAACAATTAAATGTATGTATAATTTATTTCATCCAACAATATTGATCAACTTTGTCATTGATTTTAAGTATAAAACTAAGCTGAATAGTAAGGGGAGGGGAGGGGCTAGTGGTATGTTCAGCATAGTGTCAGTCAGTTAAGGACAGACAGGCTGTGAGTGGCAGGTAGAGACAGAGCTTCAATTTTACATGTTTTCCACTAATGTTTTGCTTTAGGTAGGACAGAATTTACTGTTAATACTACTTACCTAGTAGTTATGTTCATAAGTACCTGTGAAATATATGTTATTATATCAAGTTTAATATGTTTAATGCTCAGAATCAAATTATAAGATTGAGCTAGTGTTTGTGTGGGCATAAGATGCCCTTCCTGAGTGTGGTAATCTCTGTAAAATTGTCTAAAATCTAACAATTTTGGGAGCAGAGGCTGTGGAAAAGTAGTGTCAGTCAATTCCCGCCAATGTTTTTAGTTTTGAGGAAAATAAACCATCATTATCTGGAAGAAATGAGTGTTATCCATTCAACACAACACAGTTTACCAGTACATCATACAGCATATGACACCTGTACATTACATATAGGTTACACATGGAAAATAGTTTTATTTTTTAGAGTAATGATTCCTTTGGTCCATGGAAGATCCATTTGCATAATATGTGAACAACCACTATGTACAAAAGACTCTGTTAAGCTAAGAGAAAAGGGATGTCAAGGAATTAATAAAGCAAGTGAAGAGAGAGCAGTGACATCAGGGTCAGTGAAGAGCAGCATGTCCATGTTAAATGTAGACGTACCTGGGTCAACCAAAACTATATTGCAAGTGCTAACCGAGATTCAATTCCGACCACATCTCGAATAAGGCTACGATCAGAATGTGGAAAGTTTGATTTTAGCAGGCATTTTCTCTTTTGTGGCAAACCATCAAAAGGTGATGATAAAAACAGATCTTGTGATGTAATACTTGTCAGAACAGATACATTTCAAGATACAATAGATGATATTTGCAAACAGCGCAATGATGAATGGAGTGAAACAGTACGTGGTAGACTTGCTTTCACAAATGGTCTGCATGCTGCAGATGCTGTATATCATAATCAATGCAGCATAAATTTCAGAACAGGAAGGGGAATACCAAATATGTTTGCAACAAAAACAGATAAGAAGGTCAAGAAAAGTCGCCCACAGGATGAACAAACGCAGAAACATTTTCTAGAGTGACTCCATACCTTGAAGAAAATGAAGATCAACAAATAACCGTGATAGACCTGAGAGACAAAATGGATGATTATCTGAAGGAAGCTGGGTAAGACCAAGAACCATATACTGTTCAGTGCACGAAACAAAAGCTGAAAGAACACTTTGGCGAAAATGTGATATTCACAAATCTGAAAGGAAAGGAAAATGTAGTAACATTCAGAATGACAGCTTCAACCATACTACAAGAATACTACAATCAGTCGAAAGATGGAGACGAAGAAGCAGAACAACTGAGAATTATTAGAACAGCAGCCGGATTGATCAAGAGTGACATAAAAGCCCTTGAAATATCTGATCATTATACATGTACAGCAGATTTCGCTGCTGATCGTTTAATGGATTTCTTGCCCAGCAGCCTGAAGTATTTCTTGGATAACATTGTTGCTAGAAAGACGTCAGACAGAAAAAAGCATCATTTGGACACGCTATTGTCCAAGCAGCTAGACCGCATGTTATCATTCCACCTCTAAAAATTGGCTCAGCTGTGCAACTTCATCACCATTTCGGGTCAAGATTCCTCATAGATTCTCCGCACCAGCATGGTTTTTGCAGCTCGTATGGTGAAGTTGAGACTTTTTAAAAGAGAGCAGCAGCAACACATGTAGAGGCGACTGTCACAACAGAAGAACACTTCATTCAATTCGTTGGTGACAATGTGGATCATAATGTAAGGACTCTGGATGGCCATGGAACATTTCATGGTATGGGAATGATATCTGCAATGACTCCGGGTTAGTTTGTATCGAGAGCCGTTCCAAGGTGTGATGTTTCATCAGATGATATTATTGCAGCTGGAACAGTAGATGTACACCAGTATACATTTCCAAAGGCACATGATATTTTCACTTTTGCTGACCTCAGTGCAACAAGACTCCAATCAGAGCTTTGCAAGGCAAGACCTACATATATGCTGTGGAAGATCTCACCCATTCTAGACTGGACACGTCCCAGTTGGTCTGGCTTTATGCAAATGATTAATCTAGGGAATCATGTATGGAAAGCATAAATCACATTCCTACCAGTGGTATGTTATGTATCTATTCTACACTGATCTTCTTGACAAATCAAGCTAGAAAGAATAATGTGACACCAGTGATAACCTTTGACCAGTGGCTGTGGCGGAAAGCCCTTACTATCATAAGAAACGAGCCACATGGCATCCCTTTGAAGTCAGTCATGCTACAACTTGGTGGACTTTCACACTGAAATGAGCTTTCTAGACTGTATTGGACACCTGATGGATGGCTCTGGTCTTCGAGAGATATTGTATATGGCAGCAATGCAGTTACACACATGTTGACTGGAAAAGCCATTGCAAGAAGAGCTAGAATGAGTCACTTTCTTGTGGATGCTGCATTGAATATTCTTGTTTTGGAATCAACTTTCCAGTTGCCAACACCTTGGAAATTTATAGAAGTGTCTGTAGGGGAGACCTGCGAATTCTTTAATGAGGAAATAGTGACAGAAGATGACACTCAGTTTGTATCTGGAGAAGGGAAAATCAACCCTTTGATGTCGGAAGCCATGAAAATATATGTAAGTGTAATACAAGGCAGTGATATGAGTGAAGAAGATGTGGAAACAATCCTAGCTATATCAAGCAAGTTGGAGAGTACAAAGAAACAGATCAAATGCAGCAAAACCATCCTATTATGGATGCAGTACATGGACATGATTGACATTCTAAAGAGTTTCCTAAGAGGAGAAAGAACTGCCAACTGGAATCTCCACTTCTCTTCCATGAAGCAGATGCTTCCTTGTTTTGCTGCAGCAGGGCATAATCTCTATGCAAAGACAGTTCATGTTTATTTGCAAGAAATGACAAATCTTGAAACAATGTAATGATAAATTAGACCCAAATAAGTGGGGATGGAAAGAAGTCCAAGGAGCTCTTCTTCCTGTGGCTAGTGATGCCCAACCAGCACCAAGCAGCCTGTTGGAGATCATCAGATGCAACTGTAAGACTGCAAGATGCACACTACGCAAACATAATCTTGAATGTTCACCTGTTTGCGGTAAATTTCGAGGTTCTGCTTGTACCAATGCTTCACATGTTGATTTGTATCATTTTCATATATGACTGTTCCAAGTAGTTCTTTACAGTGAATATTTCGATATTACGTTAGACAATTTGACAATAATTACACCTGACACCGCTGTCGTCAGTGTTAGTATTTGTACAAGTTCCACATTATTGATTTGTTAAATGTTTGCAGTAAATGATATTTTCTATTATCTTGCCTTAACAGAGAAAGCATTATATTGATGTTAAGTAATGTTTATGTGCTGTTACAACTGATTAAAAACTATTACAAAAATTGGATGATAAGTTTTGAAACTTAGGATCTCTGACAATGTATTTCTCTTTATTGTACGTGTATTAAACATATACAAATTATTATCCTTGTTATTTTTGTTTTAAGCATATCATTAACACACTAAACTTAAATCCAATGAAGTTTTAATGTTAAAAGTTGCTTTAAATCAATGCATCAGTGACTACTTGTAGAGATTTCTGCTACTGACATATGTATATACGTACAAAGGTAAATGACATTATAATGTAATTTTTCAATACTTCCACTAAATATTTTTTCCTATACTTTTAGTATGATGTTTTAGGTACCTTGTAGAAATGCATTGAACAAAAATAATTTGTATTGCAATTTTTTTTTACCTTGACCCCAAAATTGAGACAATATTCCTGGACTAAGCTCACCAAACGAGCTCAGTTACCTTATCCATATACATAATCGTACAAAAAGCATTGAATTACCTGTCAACTTTTTTTTATCAAGGGAACAATTAAGTTGCATTGATAATATAAACATGTACTATGGACTTGAGTACTGGAACGATGGCACAAACTGAGACTGAAGAAAATAATCTCATTTAATTCTCGTGTTTAAAATATCTGATGAATAAAACTACGGGGGTCTCGCAGGAATTCTATCATATACTTAATTTAAAAATAATACAGGTTTGCGACCTGGATACGATTCAATTCAATCTTTTTGCTTGAATTTTAGGAGGCTTTTTGTAACCGTAACATTGACATGGCATCGAGTTTATATCTATTTTAAAATATTTTAACACCATTCTGTTTGTAAGAAAGATATGGATTTGAACTGAATTTGTATGGTACCTTCTTTTTACTTTGTTACACCAGCATTCAAATTGGATTAGAGGTTGCTGTTTCTTTACGGTCTGACTCTGACTAGATAAATTGATTGCCTTTTCTAATCCAAGTTTGCTATCAAGTTAGAGTTTTTCTGCCAAGTGTGTGTCTGTCAGTCCAACAAAAATTGTATCTTTCGAAAATAACATTTCTTTTCGTGATGAAATACGCTTCGATTTTCCCTCTAACAGCTTCAGATTTCTTTTTTCGTCACCACTTTAGCAAAACGAAAAAATATATCACCCGCCTGTGGCCCCAAGGTGTTCACTTCCGCTTCTTCTTTTTTTTTTCATTCAATCCAGAAGCAAGTCTAAACCGCTCAAATCTCTGAATCCACAAGACTCTGGGTTCAAAAATTTAAATTTTTCTGGACTGGAAACTATTTGTTAAATTAAATATGAACTGGAACGTTCCTTTTGTGAGAATGATTCTCAGTTTGATTATGCACTAGCACTGATAATCCAACGTGTCTTAAGGCAAATCCCACTTCTGACACCATGATCTGTGAGTGTGTAAGAACAAACACAATATATTCTCTTCACTACTTTTTATTATTTACAGAAAAATCTATTAACTAAATGGAGACCCAACACCAACCAAAGATAAAGGTGGGAGATTATAAAATAAATGATGTACATCACAAGCATTCTGTAACTAATTGGACTATAATTAGACTGACCCTACGTCTTACTGACTTTAAGGCTGTCAACATTTATCTGTGTCTCAAACTCCAATTACACAATGCTGTGCCTCATTAACTGATACTACATCCCATTATCTAATGTTACAAAGCGCTTCTCATAATCTGTCTAAATTGATTGTGGAAGACCTAAGGGAGCGACCATTTAATTTTTTTTTGGTGGGGGTGCGGCGCGGTAAAAAGCTTGGGATTTTCTGTCGAACCAAGTTTTTTTATCGCAAGATTTTTTAAAAAAAAGTAATACAATGGATATAATTTTTTTTTTCTTCTCCAAATCAGAGCAAAAATAGTTTTTACAAGCTATTTTGGGGGCAGAATTTTTTTCACATATCTCAGGTTTCTCTTCCAGCAATCCCCCACCCCCACCCTCCGAAAATTAAATGGTTGGTCCCCAAGGCCTCTACACCAGCCTAAACTCTGCATTCTGTTGGTATACAGGATATCATGATTAAGCAACAGCTCACATCCCCTCCTGACTTTTAACTTGTTAGAAAACCCAAACATTGCTCAGAATAATGTTGAATCTGTTGGAAACTTGGAACAAAAAATTCAAACAGAGGAGACTAAATATAGAGATTTTTAGGATCGAGTTTCCCGCAAAAAGAAACCAACCGATTACCGATTTGGTGTACTTTATTTTATTCCAAACATGACAAATAAGGCCATTCCTTACCAGAGAACGACTGTCTTTCGCTGATGTTTGTAAAGTCAGATTTCAGCGAGTCATATTGGCGACCACGCGCTATACATACAGCCGTTCGGAACAAAACTACTAATCCGCAAGAGGACAGTACCGGAAAAAAGGCGGTGCGTAAATCTTGCGAATGAAATTGGAGCATTTCATTTTTGAAAAAGTACACTTGCCCGGGACTAAACTCTTGCTGTCATGCACTTGTCCGACAGAATAAAAGACTAGTCCCTGAGGTCGGGCTATCCAATTTCTAAAGCTCTGCAGTTTCTTTCTTTCTTTTGTTTTTTTTCTTCATTTATGTCAATAAATAAAATGTTGAGGTACAAGGATGAACTATGGTGCACTTAATGCTTCTTAGATCGATAGCATTTCATGCATCACAGTCAAGGTTTTATCTTCCAAGTCAAGGCCACTGATTAAATATTTTACCCCTCTTTTGCACTTTTCGTCTACTGTCCACTGAGATAGCGCATTGAAACTTGGTTGCTTTTCCATGTCTGCCCAGTAACTCAACAGTTCTGTCTTAAATGTCATAGTCATCAAATTTTATTATTATGAACTTTTGTGATTTCGCCATGATAGGCAAAAAATTCACTGAACTTGTTTGCCTTTCTTGGGATACCTAAAACATTCTTGTCACTATATAGCCAGGAATGTGCTGAATTGCCGTTAAACCATATATATATATATATATATATATATATATTATTTTACTTTACTTCTTGACTTGAGGTTACAGATTTTGCAATCTTCCTTTTTAGGTTTACTGATCACAATATCTCTTGGCTTGTATAACGGGCGGACCTCGGTGAAGAACACGTTTTTTTCTCCCAGTTTCTGAATCAGACCTTCGACATAGATTTCATCTGTGTAAAACGCTTCAACCCTTATACCTGACGTAACAAACACGTTTCCTTCAGGATTTATATACAAAAAGGGATTTTTAAACGAGTCTAGCTTTTTCAAACGAGCCAAGCAGAACTTATCAGCTTCGGTTCCTTCGACAGCGAAAATGAGGGTTACCTTGTGTGCTATGTAGTGACAATAGAAGTCGGCAAAGTAAATGTTGACACAGTCAAAAAAGAACGGAGCTGGAATGTGTAATCTCTCTGTGCCATGGCAGGAAATTTTGGGCGGTTTTCTCTTTTTTCCTTGCACAAGAGTATTGAAGAAAATTCCCATTATGTTGAGGTGTATAGTTGAGGCCTTGTCTCCACTCATTGTTTTATAGTAAGTGGGCATTATTCCACAGTTATCTTCAAAAATGAAATCAAAGTAGGCCGGTAACTTGTCCCGGTAGAAATGGGTGATCTTCACAAAACTGGCATCCTTCTGCTTCTGTACAAAGTTACAGCTCTTCACAAATAGCTCATTCACTTCATTTTTTGTCATATCTGAAAAAGGATGTCAATAAAATTGAATCTCAGGTTTATATGATTGATTGATGTTTAATGGCAGACCAGTACATTAAAGGCTAGTGCTGAGGCGACGTGAGTTAAGTGCCTTGCCCCAATACACATCACAGCAGTCAACCCTGATTGGTTTGTGCTAGACTATACATAACATTTTCTCGCAGACGGAACGAGACTATTATGGCCATTCCGCCATATTTGTTTATTTTTATTTTTTTTCTTCTTTTAATAATTATTTGCAAGTTTATTCAAGCAAAATTTACACCCTTTGGCAACTCTTCTTATCAAAGAGGAATACCTTATTTAAAAACACACTGATGTCAACATTTTGTTTTATATTGCTGTGAAAGAATTGTTATAATTTTATTACACTTTGAATATAGTGATTTAGTTTAACGTCGACCACTATGTTGTTGTCCGTTGCTACATGTAGGCTTTTATGTATCTACATAAAGATCAGGGTATGAAGTATGGGTTAACATTATGACGTGAATATTATAGAGGGGCGATCGAGCGACAAGGGGGCATCATATGTTGAACAGGTTAAAACGATTACAAGGAGAACTTAACATTAGGACGCCATGTTGAAATATATAGGGGAAAGATGTAAAGTCTACAAATTGGTTAATAGGTTTCACATGATGGGTCTGTCTAGCTGGAAATGTAACACTGTAACATGTTGGGTCTGTTTGGCAGGAAAACGTAATATGTGGAGTTTGCTTGAACTCTAACGGAAATTTAAGATACTTACTAAAATATATTTGTATTAAGTTTACAAAAAACATCTTGCTAGCTTCTACTGTCAGCCAGTTTTGCAAAAAAATAATCCAATGTTTTCAAATTTTCGTTTATCAATTTCTGAAGATCAGTGTTATTTTGCTACAATGTCGTATGAACGCAGAATTTTTTGGCGTGTGCCAAATTTGGTTCTTAAATTTGTTATAATTCTGTCAGCCTACAATAACTTCGAACTGGCATACGATTTGGCGTGTGCCAAATTTGGTTCTTAAATTTGTTACAATTTTACCTGCCCTACCATTGACTGTAACCTTGCTTACGCAATGCGCGGCTTGAAAAGAGTAAAATTGTGTCTGTTTGGCTACAGCGATTTTCTGTTTTACCAATTCACTGGCAGCAAAGTTTCTTACCAAAAATATTAAATGAAAATTGGTTGCTCTATTTGTGTTGCTTGTTAAATATATGAGCAGAAATTGTGTTGCAGTGTTAACGCTTTTATGAGGTAGATTTGTTTCTTCAGTAGTTAGTTGGTTACAGAATGACGATTCACATTTCTGTTGTCACTGAAAATGCAGCTTTGATGCGTTTCGTTTCCAAAGAAGTCAATGGAGGTAGGGAATGATCACTCGAGTCTTTATACTACTCTTTCAAGATTTTCTCTTCTGAGATGAGGGTCCATGGGTCTTCCAGATACTCTTCTGAGATGAGGGTCCATGGGTCTTCCAGATACTCTTCTGAGATGAGGGTCCATGGGTCTTCCAGATACCCTTCTGAGATGAGGGTCCATGGGTCTTCCAGATACTCTTCTGAGATGAGGGTCCATGGGTCTTCCAGATACTCTTCTGAGATGAGGGTCCATGGGTCTTCCAGATACTCTTCTGAGATGAGGGTCCATGGGTCTTCCAGATACTCTTCTGAGATGAGGGTCCATGGGTCTTCCAGATACTCTTCTGAGATGAGGGTCCATGGGTCTTCCAGATACTCTTCTGAGATGAGGGTCCATGGGTCTTCCAGATACTCTTCTGAGATGAGGGTCCATGGGTCTTCCAGATACTCTTCCACCTTTTCTTCCTGGTTCATCATTAAATATTTGTCGTGTTGCACTTGACTAAGATGATCTATTTGACAAGCATAATAATGGTTAGGCGTGTGATTCTTTCAGCCAAGTGGCAACAGGAGGTTAAGTGTTGCTCTTGTTGCTCTTGTTAAGTGTTGCTCTTGTTTTGGCTATTGTGGCATCATGGCTGTATTTTTCTCTTGTTCACTTGTGTTCTGTAACTGCTGTTCTGATTGGAAAACATCATCTTCTTTGTTTACGTACATGACTTTGTGTTATGTATCTTTTATTCTTCTTTATCTTCTTCTCCACTTAGTGTCTGTGACTGTTGTTCTGGATACAAAACATCCTTTGTCTACGTTCAGGACTTATTGTTCCATATCTTTCTTTCTTTCTTCTCCTCCTCTTATTGTCTGTAACTGCTGCTGTTCTGGATAGAAAACACCCTCTTCACCTATTACCAAGGGTTTGTGTTCCATCTTTTTAATAGTCTAGTATCATTTCTCTCAAACTGTTGATTTCTAGAGTATTGTCGAATTCTGCATACAAGATGACGTTCACTGTGTTCACCAGAGTCAGTGCAAACTGAAGTTACGCACTGAGTTGGCCTGATTTTATAGGGTAAAAATGTCCTTCGTCGCATCCTTGGTCTGGAGTCAAATCAAATCCCCACAAAGCATATCCTCCTGAATAATCGTCGTACGAAATACCGTGGCTACTGTTGGTTCTTAATTGTCCTGTGGCTTCAGACAGAGTCAAATAAGATCTCAAGTAATATTTCTGGGCAAAGTTAGGTTCAAATGGTCTGGTATACAACATCTGATCATCTCAGTTGACTTCTATCATGAACACGTTGAAAAGTTAGAACGGATTTTCATCGATACCTTCGTTGAGGGCTGCATTGCTAACGATGCCAGTTAGTAAACGTTTTGGTAGTTAACCTTTGGAAACATGATCTTCGATTTTGGATCGGAGCCCAGAGGCAATGGTGAAAGTTTTGAATTCCACTCGTCGAAGAGGATACTTGGTTATCGTTGTGCTTAGAGTTTGACTAATGTCGTTCCCCACTTGAGGTAAGACTTCCACACATCGCACATAAAGTCTGTCTTCTTCGGTGTTCGTTTTGTACTCGTTAGCATTTGTCATCAAATGAAACACGGTACTACTTCGATTTAGCCTCAGACGTACATCCAAGCCATTCAACAAATATTTATCTTGCAACTACATGTCCAAATGCAAACGATCCATCATTTCTAAACAACGTCCTTGTTTGATTTTCGTTTGGCGATTGTTAAATCCAACATTGTGAGAATCACCATTTTCTGTCAAAGCTGTGTCGCTAAAGGCATCCAAAGTGTTAGGTTTCCAAACCACTGAGGCATCCCTATGTGTGTTCTTGACTTCTTTTCCGTACCTCAAGAGATTTTCTAGATAAGATCGGTAAGGGTCTATGCTGCTGCTGATTAGTTTGTTGTTCAAGTACAAATTCACTTCGCTGAGCAACGAATGCATGAAATTGTTGACGGGAGCTACTCTAGCATCGGCCCCATGGATTGGTTCTGTATGTTTTGAGAACTTTGACTTTCAGGTACAAATAACTGTTATTCAGATCGATGCAATCTTCGGTTTGTCCTTTGATTTCAAATTCGATAGGTGCTGAGGTAGTAAAATACGACACAGGATAACTTCCATCCATTGAGATTCATGCGTCGTCATCATCATCGGTGGCATGGCAAACAGATCCAGTTCTGACCTTGGAACATTCAACAAGAATCTTAGTGCATCAGTCTTTTAGTACTCAAAAATACCCAACTCTGACTGCTGTTTTTTTTTTTTTTTTTTTTTTTTTACGTGTTTGTGACTTTTGATGGGTTTTCGACGTCTCGTTCTCTCTTTCTGCCTTGCCATTACTGTGGCATATAAGAGGAATCAGTGCCTTCGATATGAGTGTGAAGCAAATTTACAGGGGCGTTTCGGTGACTCACGAATTCTTTTCCTTTTTGAATCAGCATATTTTGTTCTGCTTTCATTAAGGCTTGTTAGGACTTTGTTGGTCTGTGAGTACGTTTAGGAGAAATTATTTTCCTTGCGTCAAAGCTGCATCTTTTAAAGTAAGCAATCCTTGAGTCACCATCAGTTTTAATATGAGTGCTATCGTACAAAAAGCTGATTTTCACGTATCTCCTAAACCATGCCCCCTTTGTCTATCGACTCTTTGGTACACGGGATACATCTGTTACAATTCACTGGAGAATCTTTTTCGAAAAGTTAGTTTCACGGTGACTTTTCCTTTCGAGAATAGAATATTTTGTCCTAGATCTCCTTTAATATTAATATGGACACTGTCAAAATACGATTTACTGACAGGAAGATAATGAGGACGTACAAATTCTCGGTAACGACTGATTGTAAGCTTTGACTAAACGTGGTAACACATCAATGTAGCTGAGAGTATGTGCATGTATTTTGATTGACACAGATATTTTAATGCCGGACAACTCTGTATTATATTATCCTCGATGTGTATTTGTCACGTAAGTAAAATATATTTACCTCTAAATTTGTCAGTCTGAAAACTACAATACCTTCAAACACAAACAATAAATGAATATAATTAATGGATCACTTAACAAAGAATGTACTGAAGAGTATCACAATCTAATTTAGTAATTTTATAAAGACAAAAAATTATTGCAAAGACAAGTAAGAAAGTTAATACAGTCAAGAAAACAAGAAATAGATAAACAATACTGCAATATATCAAGGAATATCCAGGCAAAAAAGAAGTTCAGGTAGTGTAATGGAGAGACAAAATGTTCACATGGGTGGAAGAAACTGGAATGTTCCGAATTTATGGTTATCAACTGAATGGGAAGCCTTATTGTATTCCCATCCGGAATGCGTAAAACCTTTCAAGTGGCCTTCGCTCGAACTTCATTTGTTATAAACTATAGTTCCTCACTCCCCTAAACAAACACTTCCAGAATTAGCAAGAATGGCTAATAGGAAAAACTAGCAACAACTGAAAATCTCCTGCAATACATTAATATTCAGTTGCTTGTGATATAGTTCATCCCTAAATGTCGAGTCAATTATCGGTCTGAGACTTTAAAGGTTATGAATTTAAGGTCTTGTCTTCAGTGTTATGCTGATGACTACATGATATATCCAATAACCATGATATCTGGATTTAAACCAACCCTGATGCGCTCTTCCTCTCACTGGCACATACTGCACATGTACATGTAAGTGTCTTTGAAGTCGATTAAAAAATGGTTACTTTCTCTGTTATCATTCGTAATCGATGTTCTAGCGTACTAACCCTTCAGCCAACTATATAAAATCTAGACGGAATATGGTTTCTTTTAGAGAGTTTCATAAATACAACGTACCCAAAAAATTCACTGGCATTCAATTTTTTTCAACACTAGTGTATTTTTCCGAGAAATCCGTGCAATCCCTCGTGATGAGGAGACATACGAAACTGGACAATTTTTTGAGTGGGACATTGTAGTAAAAAAGTATATAGATAGGTACTTATAAAAGATATATCCAACACGTGACTATTCCTTTTATCTATACAATCTTTCATAGCAACTTACATGCTCTGAAACGAAGCATGTTTGAGATCTTCAGTGTAGAGTAGCATGATACACCCCAGTCTGAACTACTTCCCTCCTGAGCCTTAGTTTCATACACAGTCACGTGGTAGTCACTGGCAGGGGTGAAGCTGTTGGGAAACTTAAATCTGGATCCCTTGGAGCCTTGTTGCACGTATAAGAAATCTGCAGGTGGCAGCTCCTGATGAAGCCGGATCAAATGAATGGAATCTGTCTCGGGAAGACCCAACAGGGTGTAATGGGACGGGGGATTGTGGTCCTTTTTAACTTCAAAATCCCCTTTCTGTTCCTAGAAAATAATCAATATTTTCGTACGATATTGTCAAACTTGTATTTTATTTCCTACATGTGATTCATGTCACGTTTCAATGGTATATATTGGTGATCAAGTTATTTAAAATATTTTCTCACCCAAAACACCCAATCATAATGGGATCTCTAATAAAACAAAATCTTATTCGATCTATCAAACATCTCAGGCATAGTAATGAAACATCTTACTTCATCTGTTAATAAATACACATTATTCTCAATATCATTGAAGCAAAATTCAGTGGAAGTAATAATTTTTGCACATATGAATATTCAAATTCACTGTTTATCAATTTTCACTTGCATGTGGATTCGTGTATTCCTAACTAGCCATTAATCATAAATGTGTTTACAAACAAACAAGAAAAACAAAAAGCAAAAAAGAAATCATCCATTGGACTGCTTCATTCTGAAATCCATTTAAATCTTAATGAGGTAAGGGACCATAAAGCTACATACAGATTGGAAATATTTTTCCAGGGGAGTCCTTTTCATGTGAATCGTCATCTTGTTCCTGCTTGATGTATCTGGCAAAAAAGAGATGTAAATGTCCAAGCAAAATATAAAGAAGTATATAGTGGTCTTAAAGCCTACACGTTTAAAAGATCTGTAAGGGTCTGTACGTCCATAACTGAAATTAATCTTACCTTTCCGATGAAGTTGTCATCATAGACATATAACGCGCAGAACTTCTGATCCTTTCCATGTGGGTGGTAATCCTGTCAGTTTCAACAAGTTGCTGTGTTCCGCGGATCAATTTCTGCAGATGCTCCGCAGCTATGTCAGACTTCTCAGGTCAGATGCATGCAATTAACAATTTAGATGACTGACGCAATATACATCTTGGAGTACTTCATCACAAAGTGAACACTATTTCGATTGCTACGACTCAAGGTGTTACAAAATATGTAACAGAAATAAAGTGAAACCAACAATGTAAGTAATATCAACAAGCAATTTATTTCCCGGTAATACAAAGTGAAATTCAAGAGATACTTACAAATATTGTGTTACGGAATCATACCTTTTTACCTTTTTATAATGATTTAATTTACTAATTTATGATCTCTGTTTTTAGTCTGAATAGCGGTTAGCATATCAGTATACATACGACTACTGCTCGATCAATAAGTGGTCATCACATGATCAATTGCGCGGGAAAATGAAGTCGACCTAGCTCTGTATTTTTGGAAATCAACATTGAAAGGTCACATTCCATTCTGAATCAATATTGTGTTTACTCTTTAAGATTTCAGTACGCTAGACCTTTGGGTAAATGGCGCGTAACCTAGTTCCTGATTGGTTTTTAGAGGGTTGTGTTATTTTGTAATACCATATTATTAAAGACGGAGAAAGGGTTTTACAATTCAATATCTGCGCACTTGTAATATATATATATAGCAACTCCTCCAGTGATAAATCATTCTTTACAATTGCTTGAATGAAGAGAGGTTATTGAAATTATTCAGTTCAGTGTGGCATTTATTTAATTAGTAATTCATCTGAATTACTATACAGCTCAGTGGAATTATCGGACATTATTCTAAAACTTGTGAGATTCCAGACTTGCAAGGATTATTTTGGATTTAATCAGAACTTGTCAGCTTCAGCACATTGAAGGTTATTTTCATTTGGAATACTTCATCCGGATTACTCGGATTAACATCAGGAAGTGAACTTTAAAACATTTTAGGACTTTTTAGGATATTCTATACTGTAAGTTATCTTAATTCTTTCACTTTGATTGTTTGTTGAACTATTTTAATTCTTTTAATATTTTAGGAAATTAAAGATTTGTATTTTAATCTTGAAAGCTTGTTTGTGTCTTTTATTCTGTTACATTACCCTTAGAGTCGTAACAGGATAAATTGGGGGCTCGTATTACGGGATTAGAAATTAGAATAATTTCGGGATCCGAATTTAAATTTTTTGAAATTTAGATTTAATTAAATATTTTCGAAGTTTTAACATTTCAGAGATTTTGATAGTTCGGAAAGTTTTCTTTTTGGGATTTGAATTTCATTGTTTGAAATTTTAGTGTTTTTTTTATTTCCAGATTAAGAAATAAAGAGAAACTAACAGGCTTTCATAATGACATCTACAGTAGAGAGTTTCTTAGCTGATCCTACCCAGGAGAAATCTGAGTCCTTAAAGAAGGACGAATTACTTGAAATTGCTCAACATTATAGTCTTACTGAAGCGAAGGCTTCCATGTTGAAGCAAGATATTAGAAGTATCTTGATTCAATATTTGGTACAATCAGGTATTTTTGAAGAGGGGGTTTCAAGTGTTAAGAAAAAATCTCCGTCTGGTTTGGGAAAGAAATTACAGATAGCTAAGGACATAGAGATTGAAAAGATCAAACTTCAATGGGAACAGATGCAGATGCAGGAAAGAAGAGAGGATAAAGGAAGGGAAAGGGAAGATAAGGAAAGGGAAAGGGAAGATAAGGAAAGGGAAAGACAAGAAAGAAGGGAAGATAAATTAAGAGATAATGAAAGAGAAATTCAGAAGGAATTAAGAGAGGGAGAAATAAGAGAGAGGGATAAATTAAATGAAATACAAGAGAGGGATAAACAAAGGGGAATAGAGAAGGAATTAAGAAAAAATGAGATAAGAGAGAGAGAGAGATAAAGATAGGGAATTCAGATTAAGGGAATTAGAATTGACCAGCAAAGGGCACTCTCATGACAATCAGGGTTCATACTTTGATTTGGCCAAACATTTGAGACAGGTTCCCCCTTTTAGAGAAAAGGAGATAGACAAATATTTTCTCAGTTTTGAGAAAATTGCCGAGAATCTGGAATGGCCAAAAGAGAAGTGGACCTCATTATTGCAGAGTGTGTTAACTGGCAAAGCTAGTGATGTTTATACTGCACTCTCATCTGAACAATCAGCTGATTATGAAGTGATCAAAGAATACATTTTAAGAGCTTATGAGTTGGTACCTGAAACTCATCGTCAAAACTTTAGAGAATGTAAAAAGGAAACAAATCAAACTCATGTAGAATTTGCTTGGGAAAAGAAACGTTTGTTTACAAGATGGTGTACATCTAAGAAGGTTGAAGGCAATTATGATAATCTTGAACAACTGGTATTGATTGAAGATTTCAAGAATTGTGTCAGTGATAATATTAAGGTGTATCTTAATGAGAAAGGAGTTGAGACTTTAGAAAAGGCAGCCATCACAGCTGATGAATATTCTTCAATACACAAGGTTCCATTGATAACTAAAACTTTTCCTCGACAATCTTATGTTGAGAAATTATTTCAAACTCGTTCGGGTAATTTCAGACCTCAGGGTGATGTGATTGTAAGGAATCAAAATTCTGATAGGGAATATCAGAAAACCTTATCTCTGCCCACGTGTTCATATTGTAAGATTAAGGGACACGTTTTTTCTGATTGCTTAAAGTTGCAATTTAGGCCTCAGAATTATAATAGGGCAATTCCAAATGCTCTAGTTATCAAGAAGTCAAGGTCAGGGTCATTTATCAATGATGATATTTGTTTGGAGGCTAGCTTACCTCAGTCTGATTTTATAATGAAGAATTACGAACCATTCATGTCGAAGGGTTCTGTGTCACTTGTTGGTGACTTGGATAAGGCTACTCCTGTTAAGATATTAAGAGATACAGGAGCTTCTCAGAGTCTATTGTTAGATAGTACTTTGCCGTTTTCTGAGAAGTCTTCTACTAGTGAAAGTGTATTAATACAGGGGGTAGATTGTGGATATGTTAATGTCCCTCTTCATTGTGTTAATTTGTCATCAGACTTAGTTTCGGGACCTGTGACCATAGGAGCAGTGGCTTCTTTGCCTGTTAAGGGCATCCATTTATTACTAGGTAATGACCTAGCTAAAGATAAGGTCGTGGTTAATCCACTTGCAACTAGCAAGCTTAGTATGGATCAACGAGTTGATCATATTGAAGTAGAAATCCCTGGTTTAAATCCAGCTTGTGAAGTTACTAGAGCTATGGCAAAGTATGCTCTTGAGAATATTGTTGTTGAACAGGATGTATTTCCTTTAGCGGATACCTTTTTGGGTCAGGCTTTTCATGAGGTCACTTCTGCTCCTCAATCTAGTATTGATAGTGATACTCTTTCAACTACTATGTCTCATAAAAATAGTCAGGGTGTAATAAGACAAGCACTAGATGTCTTACAACAGGGAGATTCGGATATCTCCTGTTTGTTTCAGGGGGCTATGACTGAAACTGAAGCCACGCAAGAAGGTACTTGTTACTTCTTGACGAGTGAAGTCCTTGAGCGGAAACAGAGATTGCTTAGGGTAATTGCTGGTGACGAGTGGTCAGTTGGTAAAATAGTAGTTCCTAGATACTATCGTCAGGAATTACTTAGTGTATTCCATGAAACGTCGTTGTCTGGTCGTTTAGGAATAAATGAGACGATGTTAGGCAACCAATACTTGTCGGCGAAGTGTGCGTCTACAAGTTTTATAAAAGCTATTCCTTTGTGGAATATTAGAACTGAGACCATAGTGAGAGTTTTGGTCGGGTTCTTCACACTGTTTGGTCTTCTGAAGCTGATGCTATATCAGACTTTAGAACGAATTATTGTAACATATTGTTATGAGATGGTATATAATTGGGAATTGTTGTGGAACAGGAAGGGAGTTGGTTGAAGGTCTCCAATTATTGTTGTTTGCTGCGAGGGGTCAGTGTAGGAGTTTTTTTCAATCAGATAATAGAGTATTAGTTTTGCTACCTATACCCCAAAAATCCTCTTTAGGTTAAGTATTTTGGTCCTTATACTACTGACAAAAGGTTAGGGAATTTAAATTATTATTAATACTTCTGGGAGGAGAAAGCAGAAACAACTTTGTCAAAATGTTAGAATGTTAGAATAATATGTAGATAGAGATAGCCATATAAATTATCAATTACTTTAGTAGTACTTGTCTCACACATTGAAGATTTGAATGAAGATGAGAAATCTGAAGAGATGATTTGAAGTCACTACACTTCGCACATACTGCTGCCTGAGATTTACGAACTGAAATAGTTGATAGAAGAAAATGAATATTTATTTACAGACATTCTACACGAACCAAATTAAAGTGACTGGAGTTTACCATGTGTTACGACTCTATGGTCTAAGAAAAATGTAACAGAAAGAAAGTGAAACCAACAAATCAAGTAAAAAATCAACAAGCAATTTATTACTAGATAATTAAAATGAAAAATCAAAAAGTCACTTACAGTAATGTGTTTTGAAATCCTAATAATCCAATAAGAATGATTGTTCTAATCACAAGTCCTAAATATAGAATGTTCCGAATTCACGGCTGTGTCCTTGAATGTTATTATGTGCCAATGGTCTCCAAAGTCCTGATGTACTAGTAATCTTTGATGTGCTGATGTCAAAATGAAGTATTCCAAAATCTCTGAATAAGTTCACATAAATTCCAAAATCATCAATTAAAAATCCAAAATCCAAAAGTTTATGAGCACTGTTATAATCCAATGAATATTTAAAATAATTCCTCTCTTAGAATTTGGAATGAATTTTCACAACTGTAATAGCTCTTTACAAGACTGATGGTAATGTCAAAACTGAATAAATGTCCACCAAACATGGCATATATAAAGATTGGTCACATGACAGAATGTTCTAGAATATGAGTCATCTTAATGGAATTTTTACTTGTAAACAAAAATCAACTTTGACCTTCAAATTGAGAAAACATATTGATCAAAACAACCTAATTCAAGGACACTAGTTAAACATGTTTTTCCCGATAAACATTAAGACTTAAGCAAATATCAAAGTGAAGAAACATTTATAATTTCCTAAAATATTTATAATATTATATAAACATCATACATAACACCTCCCCTCATAAAGAAAAAGAAAGATTTATATAATAAAGCTTTCTTTTGAATATACATCTAATACTATAATAACCAAAATTACATAAGAACATGTTTTATGATATTGGACTTAATTACATCAAGCAATATTACATTTCTATGCACGTGAGAGTGCATCTGCAATCACATTGTCTTTTCCCCTGATGTGTTTGATGTCAATGTTATATTCCTGCAATATCAAACTCCATCTCAACAATCTCCGATTTTTATCTTTCATTTTGTTGATGAAAGTAAGGGGATTGTGATCACTGTACACAATAATTGGAGAAAGAGCTGAGGTAACATACACTTCAAAATGCTGTAAAGCCAATATCAAAGCCAAACATTCCTTCTCAATTGTGGAATAATTTTTCTGGTGCTTGTTTAGTTTTTTAGAAAAATAACACACAGGGTGATCCACACCACTTTGTCTTCCTGAATCAATACTCCACCAACCCCTACATCACTTGCATCAACAGATAATTTAAATGATTGGCTAAAATTTGGTGCAGAAAGAACTGGTGCATTCTTAAGCATGGCCTTTAACTTGTCAAAAGATTCCTGACACTTGTCAGACCAATGAAATTTGGTTTTCTTACTCAATAAACTTGTCAAAGGTTCAGCAATTTTGGAAAAATTGGAACAAATTTTCCGATAATATCCAGCCATACCTAAAAATCGCATCAGTTGCTTTTTACAAATTGGAACTTGAAATTCAGAGATAGCTTTGACCTTAGCTTCTATAGGTTTAACTTGACCTTGTCCCACAATATGTCCTAAAAATGTGACACAAGCATGGCAAAACTCACTTTTGCTCAAATTAATTGTCAGATTCGCATCACTGAGTCGATCAAAGAATTTTCGAATGGTTTCCAAATGATCTTCCCAGGTGTTGTTGTAGATAATGACGTCATCGATATAAGCGTCACAATTATCAAGACCAAATGTTATCATGTTCATCAGACGTTGAAACGTTGCAGGTGAATTTTTCATTCCAAACGGCATGACTTTATATTGATAAAGTCCATCTGGAGTTGCAAATGCTGAAATTTCTTTTGCCCTTTCCGTCAATGGAATTTGCCAGAATCCTTTTAAAAGGTCAAACTTGGTGACATATTCCGCATTTCCAATTTTATCAATGCAATCGTCCATTCTTGGGATTGGAAATGAATCAGTTTTGGTGACACTGTTGACTTTTCTATAGTCAGTACACATACGGAATGTATTATCTGGCTTGGGAACAAGAATACATGGTGAACTCCAGTTACTTTTACTTGGTTCTATGAAATCATTCTCCAGTAGATACTGAATTTCTTTCTTCAGATAGTTCTGTTTGAGAGAATTCATTATATAAGGATGCTGTTTCACAGGCGCAGAATCTACAATGTCAACGTCATGAAAAATTTTATTTGTTCTTGTTGGAACATCAGAAAACAAGTGCTCATAGTCATGTAATAGCTGTTTTAGTTCATTTCTTTCCTGTTGTTGTAGATGTGAAAGTTTCTGGTCTAGGTTGTTTAATATTTCTGAATTCCGAAGATTGGTTATACCAGAGTCACAATAGTCTGATTGTATTCCATCGTTGATATCTTCACTGTGTGGGACAGGTACAACTAAATTAACTGAATAATTAGCTGGGCTATCTCTGTTAAAATATTCCTTTAACATATTTATATGACAAAGTTGTTTCTGTTTCCGTCTCCCAGGAGTGTTAATGATATAATTTAAGTCATTTACTTTCTTTTCAACGGTATAAGGACCAAAAAATTTAGCCTGAAGAGGATTTTGAGGTATGGGAAAGAGAGCCAGAACTTTGTCACCAGGTTTAAAACTCCTTTCCTGTGAATTTCTGTCATACCTTAATTTCATTTTTGACTGGGTATTGTGAAGATTAGTTCTTGCTACTTCACAGGCCTTTGACAACTTGTATTTGAAATCAGAAACATAATCAAGATGATTAATCTTTGAATCTTCATTTGAAAGAAGTTTCTCTTTCAATAATTTCAATGGTCCACGGACAGTATGACCAAAAACTAGTTCAAAGGGACTAAAACCCAACGACTCTTGAACTGATTCCGTAACAGCAAACAACAACAAATGAACACCCTCATCCCAATCCTTTTCTGTATCAAAGCAATATGATCGAATCATATTCTTCAAAGTTTGATGAAATCTTTCCAAAGCACCTTGACTTTCAGGGTGATAGGCAGAAGATTTAAACTGTTGGATGCCTAATTCATGCATAACTTGTTGGAAAATTCCAGACATAAAATTTGACCCTTGATCTGACTGGACAGATTTGGGAAGGCCAACAAGTGTAAAAAACTTCACCAAAGCTTTCACAATAGTTTTAGTTTTTATATTTCTCAGAGGAATTGCCTCTGGAAATCTTGTAGACGCACACATGATGGTCAACAAGTATTGGTTGCCTGACTTGGTTTTAGGTAAAGGACCAACACAGTCTACCATTATTCTACTAAATGGTTCATCAAATGCAGGAATAGGTTGCAGATGAGCCTTAGGTATCTTCTGATTGGGTTTTCCTACCATTTGACAAGTGTGACAAGATCTGCAGTATTTAGAAACATCACTTTTGAGTTTCGGCCAATAAAAATGATTCAAGATCTTGTGATAAGTCTTACGGACTCCTAAATGACCAGCCAAAGGAGTTTCATGGGCTAAATTAAGAATTTCCTGTCTATATGACTTAGGAACAACAATTTGATAGCTCACTGACCACTCGTCACCAGCGGGTACATCAGGTGGTCTCCATTTCCTCATAAGGACCCCATTTTTCACAAAGTAACACACTGGAACTTGTGTGGCTTCAGTTTCACTAATAGCCCTCTGAAACAAACAAGATATCTCGGGATCTTGCTCCTGTTCAACGACAAGAGATTGTCGTTTGTCACCCTGAGTAGAACAAAGAGAATGAGTTGCCAAAAGAGGATCACTGTGATCAATACCATTTGATTGATCAATACCTGAGGAAAAAGTGACCTCATCAAAAGACTGACCAATACATGTGTCAGCTAAAGGAATAATATCCTGATCAACATCACTCTCAAGAGCTCTTTTTGCCATAGCTCTAGTAACTGCACAAGCAGGGTACAAATCAGGGATTTCAGTTTCGACAGGATCAACTTTCTGATCCAAACAAGGATTGTCAGTTACAAGTGGATTAACCACAACCTTATCTCCAGCTAGGTCATTGCCTAGTAATAAATGAACACCCTCTATGGGTAAAGAAGTCACTGCCCCAACAGTCACAGGTCCAGAAACTAAGTCTGATGCCAAATTTACACAATGAAGAGGAACATTTACAAAGCCGCACTCTACTCCCTGAACAAGAACACTTTCACTTGAAGAAGACTCCTCAGACAAAGGCAAAGTACCTGATAATAAAAGACTCTGAGAAGCTCCAGTGTCCCTTAATATTTTAATTGGGATAGGTTTGGCAGAATCACCAATAAGTGATATAGAACCTTCTGACATGAATGGTTCATAAGCCTCCAAAATAGAATCAGACTGGGGTTTGTTTGACCCAACAAATGTATTGCTTTCAATACAAGACCGTGACCTTGACCTCGTAGAAATAAGAGCATTTGGAAAAGCTCTGTCTTTTCTCTGTTGCTTATTTTTCAACTTGAAGCAATCAGAAATAACGTGCCCTTTCTTTTTACAATAAGTGCACGTAGGAAGAGATAAGGATTTCTGATCAGTCTTATCAGATGTTTGATTCCTAACAGTTGTGCTGTTGTGAAATTTGGAAGTACTCGAATGAGATTGAAACGGTTTTTTACCAGAAAACTGCTGAGAGGACGACTTATTGCCAAATTAAATTTTGTGAGTCAAGGAATAATCATCAGCCATACGAGCAGCATTTTCCAAAGTTTCCACATTCTGCTCGTCAAGATAGGTTTTAACATCATTATGGATGCACCTCTTGAACTCTTCAATTAATACGAGCTGTCGGAGGTTATCATAACCTTGATCAACTTTCTTGGCTGAGCACCACCTATCAAATAGTTGTTCTTTATCCCTTGCAAATTCGACATGAGTTTGTCCAGTTTCTTTTCTACAATTCCTAAACCTTTGTCGATATGCCTCTGGTACCAACTCATAAGCTTTCAAGATGTACTCCTTAACCACATCATAATCAGTGCTTTGTTGTACTGACAGTGAAGTGTAGATTTCACGAGCTTTGCCAATAAGTACACTTTGTAATAACAAAGTCCAATGCTCTCTGGGCCATTTCAAGTTTTCAGCTATTTTCTCGAAATGAAGAAAGTATTTATCTACTTCTTTTTCCTGAAAAGGGGGTACTAACCTAATATATCTAGTAACATCAAAACCTGAACTTGTTTTTAAAGGAGTGGAGTGTGCTCTGTTTGCCAGTTCCAATTCTCTTAATTTAAATTGCATTTCCCTTTCTTCTCTTTGCATCTGCATCTGCATTTGTATTTGTCTCACTTCTTTCTCTCTCTCTCTCTCTCTCTCTCTCTCTCCATCTGCCTCTCTTCTTTTTCTCTCTCCATCTGCCTCTCTTCTTTTTCTCTCTCTCTCTGAATCTGAAGCTTTGCCAATTCTAAATCCATCTGGTTCTTTAACTCTAATTCCTTTAATTTCCTGTCAGAACCAGATACAGGCTTTCTCTTCAAACTTAAAGCACTATTTTCAAAAATTCCCTTTCCTACTAAATACTGAATAAAAATAATCTTTATCTCCTGTTTTGTCAATGATACTTTTGCCTCAGATAGACTGTATTTTCTGGCAAGCTCGAGCAACTCATCCTTTCTCATGCACTCTAACCCCTCCTGGGTAGGTTTTGAAATGAAATTCTGAACATTAGATGCCATTGTAAATGCTTGTTGGTTTCACACAAAAAAATTTCTCTATTTAAAAATCTTTGCCAAAGACAAAAAAAATTCAGAGACAAAATCAATATGAATTTCAAAGATAAATTTAATATCTCTAATATGCTTTAAAGAAATTCAATCCCGGAACGACGAGCCCCCAATTTCTGTTACGACTCTATGGTCTAAGAAAAATGTAACAGAGAGAAAGTGAAACCAACAAATCAAGTAAAAAATCAACAAGCAATTTATTACTAGATAATTAAAATGAAAAATCAAAAAGTCACTTACAGTAATGTGTTTTGAAATCCTAATAATCCAATAAGAATGATTGTTCTAATCACAAGTCCTAAATATAGAATATTCCGAATTCACGGCTGTGTCCTTGAATGTTATTATGTGCCAATGGTCTCCAAAGTCCTGATGTACTAGTAATCTTTGATGTGCTGATGTCAAAATGAAGTATTCCAAAATCTCTGAATAAGTTCACATAAATTCCAAAATCATCAATTAAAAATCCAAAATCCAAAAGTTTATGAGCACTGTTATAATCCAATGAATATTTAAAATAATTCCTCTCTTAGAATTTGGAATGAATTTTCACAACTGTAATAGCTCTTTACAAGACTGATGGTAATGTCAAAACTGAATAAATGTCCACCAAACATGGCATATATAAAGATTGGTCACATGACAGAATGTTCTAGAATATGAGTCATCTTAATGGAATTTTTACTTGTAAACAAAAATCAACCTTGACCTTCAAATTGAGAAAACATATTGATCAAAACAACCTAATTCAAGGACACTAGTTAAACATGTTTTTCCCGATAAACATTAAGACTTAAGCAAATATCAAAGTGAAGAAACATTTATAATTTCCTAAAATATTTATAATATTATATAAACATCATAAATAACACATGTTTCAGTGCAGAAACAAATTAACACTTTCCGTACATGTATAGAGTATAGAAAGTAAATAGAGTCACCGGGACATATTCATTTCCAGTTTCTAGACAGGATTGGAAATGACTAATACGTCGCAAGATATTGACCTATTGAAAAGGTTCTACCAAATTTCACTTACGAAGAGAAAGAAAAATTTGCATTCACGACTCCAGAACTTTACCAATACAAAGTCGTACCATTTGGGATGAAGGTTCCCCAAGTTTCCAACGTCTGATGAATATAATAACATCCAAATAGAAATTGCGATGCATACATCGATGATGTCATCATCTGCAACGGCATGTGGCAAGATCTAATAGAACCATTCTTCAAGAGATTCAGCGAAGCGAACCTGATCATCAATATTAAAGTGACTTTTATCGTGCCTGTGTTACCTTTTCAAGGCATGATTGTGAGACATGGACAAATAAAATCAATAGAAGCTAAGGTTACGGCTATTTCTTAGTAAAATTTAATCGATGATGTATTTTCACGTGTATAATACCACCGTTACACTGTTTTGTATACATGACTGTATCATGTATTAATTTTCTTTTTGATTTAATTACTTATATGTTGGAAGTACATATTAAAAAGTGTTTTATTGCATAAATCACTTTTTCGTTGATGGGGGAGGGTGTTACGGAATCATACCTTTTTACCTTTTTATAATGATTTAATTTACTAATTTATGATCTCTGTTTTTAGTCTGAATAGCGGTTAGCATATCAGTATACATACGACTACTGCTCGATCAATAAGTGGTCACATGATCAATTGCGCGGGAAAATGAAGTCGACCTAGCTCTGTATTTTTGGAAATCAACATTGAAAGGTCACATTCCATTCTGAATCAATACTGTGTTTACTCTTTAAGATTTCAGTACGCTAGACCTTTGGGTAAATGACGCGTAACCTAGTTCCTGATTGGTTTTTAGAGGGTTGTGTTATTTTGTAATACCATATTATTAAAGACGGAGAAAGGGTTTTACAATTCAATATCTGCGCACTTGTAATATATATATATATATATATATATATATATATATATATATATATATATAATATATATATATATATATATATATATATATATATAGCAACTCCTCCAGTGATAAATCATTCTTTACAATTGCTTGAATGAAGAGAGGTTATTGAAATTATTCAGTTCAGTGTGGAATTTATTTAATTAGTAATTCATCTGAATTACTATACAGCTCAGTGGAATTATCGGACATTATTCTAAAACTTGTGAGATTCCAGACTTGCAAGGATTATTTTGGATTTAATCAGAACTTGTCAGCTTCAGCACATTGCAGGTTATTTTCATTCGGAATACTTCATCCGGATTACTCGGATTAACATCAGGAAGTGAACTTTAAAACATTTTAGGACTTTTTAGGATATTCTATACTGCAAGTTATCTTAATTCTTTCACTTTGATTGTTTGTTGAACTATTTTAATTCTTTTAATATTTTAGGAAATTAAAGATTTGTATTTTAATCTTGAAAGCTTGTTTGTGTCTTTTATTCTGTTACATTACCCCTAGAGTCGTAACAATTGTGATTCCAATTCCAAATAATCCTAAATGTCCTAGTCATAAGTCCAAAAATATAGAATGTTCTGAATGAGTTCCAATAGTCTTGGATGATATAACACAATGATACTCTCCAGAATGTCTTTGAATGAGTTCACAAAAGTCCAAAGTAATGTATTAACTCAAACGTTAATGAGCACTTTTGTAAGTTCAATGAATATATGTTAAACAAATAATTCTTCTCGAATTATATCTGAATTCAACGTCACAAGGTAAAATCTGATCACAAATGGATTCCCACAGACTGATCTAAAACAGGAATGAATTATATGTGTTACCAAATCACTATTTATACACATTTTCACTTGACCTATATCAACATGATGTGAAGCAATAAAATGTGAAAAAACCCAGTCTAACTGTCAACAAGGCTGACCTTGAAGTCAAATGCTTGTAAACACTCCGTTTACAAGTGAAAATAATCTAAAGTACAAATTACCTTCATGGACAAGATTTAAACACACCATAGATTAAATATACACAACACGATCATGGGTATAATTTGCTGCTTCACTGTTAAGAAATGCTTACGCTACCGAGACTAAGTCAACCTAAGTACGGACTCATTGTCTAATTTACCTGACTTTTGACTCTGGGAGGGTATCCTTAACTTTAAAAGTATGATATCAAACAAGCCATTAAAAAAATCCCTCTTTATGGGATGTTTTAGTTTATTGACTCTTGCCATCTTTTACCCTTGCCCACTATCTGGCAACTTAACCCTCTCTCCAACAATGCTTTAAAGCGTAGTTTACTGGAGCCGTTTTCAACAGGGGTGGAAAAGGCAATCTGTCGCCAATAATCAACGACTATCTCTGGCACAAAAATCAGACACAGATTCCCCTTGATTGAAAGGTTCGGACCAGCTATTTTGGTAGGTAAGGTGCTTCATAAACTCTAAATGTGATTGTATTTTGTTGAGATTTTAGCATGTAATTGACTCTATCAATCCCGAACACTTGCACAAAAACCACATATATATTTCTGTTGTAAGACCAGTCCTTGGCTTTTTCATTAGATCTTTTGCAATAAGTACGTTAATCGGATATTAATAAGTTATCCCAATATCTTCTCTCATATGGATTTTTTTTAAAAACATTCGAAGATCATTAGAAAATAGTTTCTACCCGAAAAGTGATTGCACACCCAATTTGTTATGTTTACATTTCCTCATTAAAATAGAAAAAATATTCATTTACCTTTCAAACTTTCTGACACAGATCCACATACTTCATAGTGGGGAAGATCTGATGTCTCTGGTGACAGTTGTTTCAATCCACACACGAACAGTTCATATCCACTGGAGTTGCCATGGAGAGGAAAGGTCAAGGTCAATAAGTCGTGTTTTAAATCCAGAATCCAGTGGGAGCTTTTCCTCAGACATTTTTTATCATACATAAACATGTAAATCTTTGTTGGGTTTATTTCTTTTGCATCCCAAACGATGTTGATATTCGGACCCTCTGGGAATGTAATTTGGATCATGATTTCCGTCACACGGTGAGTACAGGTTTTCGTGACATAAACTGTTAAGAATCAAAAGATACAGAGACATTTAAAAGACCATTGGTTGTTCATAGCATTCTTGTGCAACTCTTTTCCCCAAAGAGAGCTGTGGCATTTTTACAGCTACCTACACGTACAGCAACGATTACAGCAAACAAGCAACTGAATCAGAATTGTTTAGACCGAATTTATGACGTTTAAAGAAAATATCTGCGGATCAAACTATTCCAACCAAAAAGAATTAATTTATTGAAATGAATTATTGGCATGAATATTAACCAAGGCAGAAAGTAATGATGAGCTATAATTTAATGATATCGCTTCTATTTCTAAACAATACGGCATCTGAAGAAACCCTCAGACTCTGTCTTTATGGCCATCAGTCATAAGAATTTTATAATTTTGGGGCATTAGTTTTTGCTCCAGATTTTGTGTAAACCAATCAAAAGGCATTTAACTATTTTCTATATGCTGACAGCGGAATACAATTTCCGAATCAAGTCTGGGTGACACTACTGGATGTGATTCCTACCGCGTCCCCGATGATGCCTCTTATAAAAACAGAAGCGCATGGGGTAAACAAAGGACAAGTCCATGTTTATACGTGGAGAATTGTCATTTTCCCTTTTAAAATGTAATACCTGACCTCTTTTATTGAGGTTTTAAACTTGACATCGTTTAAGATCAGTCTGTACACAACTTAGACCGTTGAGGCGTTTCACAAACAGTTATCACATAACTACTGTGCTATTTTTGTTTTTATCAGTCTCTTTCAACCAGACCCTCGTGTGTTCCGTGAGAGCTTCGCCATACGAAGGTCTGGTGAAATCGTTCATTGATCGCTGTTAACCGATAGAAGGCGCTTCGGAAAACTGAAACTAAAAACATATCTCTCCATATCTCACAATTTTGTTAGACATATTGTTTGCAATCTTACAAGTCAAAATAATATTGAAAACCTGTATCTAACACGTATATTATCACGCCATGACGTCATATAAGGAAACGTGTAATGACTGCGGCATCCAAATATATTTTAGTCATTTCACAATATTCTTCTCCTGCATTGCAAGAAAGAAAAATAAAAGTATTTTTCGTTATGTTATACATAAAATTTTCCTTTTATGCTCATATAAGATGAAATGTATGAAACTAGTCGACTAATTCAAAGTTATGCTGTCAAGATTTGCAATAGATAGAGATTATTCGAATCGTTTCATATATTTTATTTGAAATGATCACTCGTGTAAGATTCTCTATATTTCTGTCTTAGTGCCCCCCCCCCCCCCCCAATCGTCCGGTATGAAATTAGTTGAACATCAATCGTTTAGGAATATTCCCATAAAATACTTTCATTGATCAATCCCGATCTTTTGCTGCTTTCTGAACAGACAAGCGTCTTGATTGGGAAACAGTAATAAGATGACCAATTCTAGATGGGGAAGCAGTTTATGGAATTGAAAAATAAATCTTTAAAAAAAAAGCAAATACTTTTAACACCCGTAAAAATGTCAAAAAGAACAGGGCAAATTAAACAAACAAAAAAAAAAGATTATGTAAAATGGCGTGCAAGTTACCTTATGATTGAGTTGAGAAAATTTATTTATAATTTGGAGGGATGGATCTTGCTTCTCATTTGAAAAGCATTGTACGACAAAAACAATGCTTCAGGACCAGGAAGTGTGCCCAACTGTTAATGTTTTCAACTTCCGATTTTCTGCTGTATGTATGATGTTCTCCCTTTGTGTATTAGAGTAAATTGATATCATTATTATTATTATTATTATTATTATTATTATTATTATTATTATTATTATTATACTATTGAAAAGTGCTGAATATTTTTTTTACAAACTCCAAGAAGGCTATATTATTTCGGGCATGTATGCCACACAGTTCGAAAGTATTATGTAATTGATTTCATTTTTTCTTAATATAAATTTTACTTTTTGTCAAAAGATGAGAGTTGCGCATCCTAATTGTTCTGCGCGTGAAAATCGAGTTAAGTATGACGGAGGGGGGGGGAGGAAGGGTGCTAAACCTATAATGGAACTGAATTATATTTGATGAACTTGGCCCAACAATACCACAAGATATAAGTCATTTAGGGTATTGTGTAGCTTGCAAGATAGTGTTACGACTCTAGGACTTAAAAAATATGTAACAGAAAGAAAGTGAAACCAACAATGTAAGTAATATCAACAAGCAATGTATTTCCCGACAATACAAAGTGAAATTCAAGACATACTTACAATATTGTCAATCAAATTCCAAATAATCCTAAATGTCCTAATTACAATTAAAAAATATACAATGTTCCGAATTAGTTCCAATAGTCTTGAAGGTCCTGATATAACACAATGATAGAATCCAGAATGTCTTTGAATTAGTTCACACAAGTCCAAAGTAATGTATTAATTCAAAAGTTAATGAGCACTTCAGTAATTCAAATGAATATATTAAGTAAATAATTCCTCTCGAATTATATCTGATTTCAACGGCACAAACTGTAAAATCTTATCACAATGGACTCCCACAGACTGATCTAAAACAGGAATTAATTATTTGTTTACCAAATCACTATTTATACACATTTTCACTTGACCTATATCCTAACAGAATGTTAAGCAATCCAATGAAACAAAAACACGTCTAACTGTAAAAAAAAATGGCCTTGAACTTAAATGCTGTAACCAGAATCTACAGTACAACTCACCTTCACGGACAAGATTTAAATACACATTATAGACTAAATATACATAACAATAGAGCGCTATAAAGGTGCTTGTGTAGTATACGAGTGTTACTCGACATAATCAATCAATTATTGGCTACTCTTGGTGATTCTTCGTAACAAACAGTTGTTGATATATTACTTAAAATATATAATAATCTTGCAAACTAACCTCTTTTCCTCCAATCGCTTCAAGCCTGCATGATTGGATAAAGCTATCATACCCACTTATATACAGGTGGGACAAGCCAGTTATCTAAACATAACCTAACTAAATCACGCGGGCAATAACATGTATTATTCTTGGTATTCGCTGAAACTGAAAATAGGACGATAGGTTGCTACATCAGACTTTTTCCGAAAATATGATGGTTCGTAGCCCAAAGCTGCCAGGCCACTGAAATTGAAACTAGCATGAACTAGATTGGATGCATTAGCAACTTCGAGGTCAATCCTACCGATCATACCTCGAATTTATACCGAAAGCTGCAATTCTCACCACCTCGGTTAAAAGCGAAACTAGGATTGAACGAGAAGTTGCAAAGGCTTCCAACTATATTTTCATTCGTAACTTCTTGGTGAATCCTTCAGTCAAACCAACCGTAGAAATATCCGAGGCAGTCCGAATAGATTGGTGTTTCTTTTTTTGCAGGGAAATATCCGGTGAACAAAATGTTAGATTTTTCTGTAAATTACTGCGCCGACATACATCCGAGGCATATTATTGTCTCACAGAAACAGCAGAGGACATTCCGATTGAGATGTTTATTTGCTTTTATTCTTCCGAAAATAGAAGGTTCAGTAGTCCAACATTTCCAGGTCACTCCTGTCACACTTCGAACCGGTACTAATAGAGGCCAATCAGTCTGATCAAAATTGAGATCTCCAACATTACGGAGTAGATCTTGATTTTAATGAGATTGAAAGACTAGCATACATTTCTCTCTCCCTCTCTCTCTCTCTGTATGTGTCGATAGAACGATACATAATATTGATGGGCAATGTATGAGACAAAAATCTGTCAAAATTTAGAGGATTCATTTTTATCAGGGGAATGTTACATGATATAGAAAATTACAAGGTATGGTACAAAAGTTGAGTTTGTTAAATGCAGAAAAATGAACGAAAAACACACTAGAATGTGAACACACGTGCAATTGACAAACAATACATCTACACTATAATGTGAATACACGGGAGAAACTGACAAACAACACATAGATTCAGGAATGTGAACAAACAAGCTCAGCTCGAAACAATATCGCAATCTGGTCTATGTGCATCGTATGTATATTGGTAAAGAGAGACTCGTGAAAATGTGTACAAATCACGAACCGCCTACACATTATATACGTCGTTGTCGTTCAAATGATAAGTCAGTACCTACAACATAATATGGACTCTCATCAATAGCAGTGACACGATATCTGGCTCTGTTAATTCTGAGAGTCTTGCAAACATAATTAATCTATCATTAAGAACAGGTAAAGTTCCACGTGTTTCAGTTATTTGTTAAGAAAGGTAGTAAATCAAATCCAGGTAATTATCGCCTAATATCTTTTATGCCACTACTTTCTGAAGTTTTTGTGCGAATTGTTCATTTCTCAATTCTACTTTTATCCACAAATAATGATCACTTCTCCGGTCTGGTTTTAGGAATGGACACTCAACTGAATCGCGACTTATTAGATTACCTGAATATGCTGTTAACAAATCCAGAATGGCATGATGGTGCTAATGGTAGCCCTTGATCTAAAGAAGTCTTTGACACTGTTAAGGGCCCTGTTTTAAATAAGTCTGTAAGACCTTAATAGGTCATCCGTGTACAGGTTAACATATTTGTATGTTTTCTTTCCTAATTTATTACACTTTGTTTAATCTGCTTTCGTATACCATAAATAGGTGCATGCCTGAAGTGTAATTTCTGAACGTTTTGCTATGAGAAATTATCATTTTAAATTGTATTATGGTCTCAAACTAAGAAAATTATTTTATTAATATCTATAATTTTTTTATAATTTAGAAATAGTTCATTCTGGTAATGTAATTTTTTCTTTATTATTAATTCAGTATAACTATGTCTTATTATTGTGAACATAATTCACATAATTGTCAATTAATATTGTATATGTTGATCATTCCACAATAAATGACCTGGATCCCAAACTCTTAAAAGAATTGAGTATGTTTATAACAAATCCAGAATAGCATGATGGTGCTAATGGTAGCCCTTGATCTAAAAAAAAGCCTATGAAATTGTAAGGACCCTGTTGGAAATAAGTCTGCAAGGCTTTAATAGGTCATCCTAGGATAGGTCAACATAAGTGTCTATTTTATTTCCTAATTTATTACACTTTGTTTATTCTGTTTTCATATACCATAAATAGGTTCATGCCTGAAGTAGTTTCTAATGTTTTGCTATGAAAAATTATTATTTTTAGTTATATTATGGTCTGAAATTAAGAAAATTATTCTATTATCATATCTGTACATTTTATATAAGTTAGAAATATTTCATCGAGGTGATGTAGTTTATTATTATTATTATTAATTCAATGTAACCATGTCTTATTACTGTAAACATAATTCATGTTATTATCAATTAATATTGTATATGTTGATCATTCCACAATAAATACTACTATCACTGCATTCTTTTGCAAAAACTGAAACATTATGACAGTAAAGATACTGAATTTCTAATGGTTTTGTCAATATCTATATTTTATTATATATTTCGTACTGAGATACTGAATTTCTGTCTTTTTTAAATATCTATCAACAAAGCAGATGATACAGCCTTTTACTTTGCTGACAAAAATGTTGACAAAATAAGATCAGTTGACAATGATGACAAAATAAGATCAGTTGACAATGTTGAATAAATAAGATCAGTTGATAATGTTGACAAAATAAGATCAGTTCTGCCGTCTGAGCTTATTTATATTTATTGTTGATTGAATTCCAACAAACCAAGTCTCCATATTGGCAAGACCAACTCTATATGCCTATATTCTATTAAAACTAAGTTTACATATTGGCATGACCAATTCTATATGCCTATATTCTATTAAAACTAAGTCTCCATATTGGCATGACCAATTCTATATGCCTATATTCTATTAAAACTAAGTCTCCATATTGGCATGACCAATTCTATATGCCTATATTCTATTGAAACTAAGTCTCCATATTGGCATGACCAATTCTATATGCCTATATTCTATTAAAACTAAGTCTCCATATTGGCATGACCAATTCTATATGCCTATATTCTATTAAAACTAAGTCTCCATATTGGCATGACCAATTCTATATGCCTATATTCTATTAAAACTAAGTTTCCATATTGGCATGACCAATTCTATGTACCTATATTCTATTAAAACTAAGTCTCCATATTGGCATGACCAATTCTATATGCCAATATTCTATTCAAACTAAGTCTCCATATTGGCATGACCAACTCTATATGCCTATATTCTATTTAAACTAAGTCTCCATATTGGCATGACCAACTCTATATGCCTATATTCTATTTAAAAAGAAGCAAAACTTGTAGAATGTAACCTATGTCTTAAACTCAACAATGAAACGGTTTCAAGAGTCAATCACTACCTTTGTATTACTTTTGACAAGAACTTAACTTTGAAACAATAATTACAGAAAATAATTGGTAAATTAATAGATCTATCGAGATTCTAGAATATATTTCATATTTCATAATAATACAAGGAAAAATTTGTATAACGCTCTCATTCTCTCCCAGATCAATTATTGTTCTAACATTTGGTGTAGCCTGCCACGGACTTATATTGATAGACTTCAGAAATACAAAATCGCAGTATGCTCTTAATTTTAAACTGTCGTTATCGCAGTCACAATGTTCATATGCTCAACCAGTTGTTTTCTCAGTGTTTCAAAGCAAAATATC